>CANYBF010869238.1:0-10587 GCA_948192965.1 Dalechampia spathulata
ATCTTTAAACATTGAACAACCATTGTTATTAATGGAAAAATTAAATCCTTGTTCAACAAGACAAGATACTGAAATAAGGTTCTTATTCAAACTTGGAACAAAATAACAATTATTGAGTTCTAGTTTTAAACCAGAAGCTAAGTGCAAAATATAGGTTCCTTCTTCTAATGCAGCCACTCGTGCTCCATTAACAACCCTGATGTCTGCTTTGTTCCTACTTAGCCTCCTCCTGTTGACCAACCCCTACAAATCATAACAAATGTGAGATGCATAGCCAGTATCTAATACCCAACTCTTGTTACTAGAAACAACATTAGAGTTAACCTCAATCATGAAAATACCTGAAGAAGAAGCATAGTTCTTCTTTACCAGCTCCAGGTATTCCTTGCAGTTTCTCTTCAATGCCCATCCTTATTGCAATGAAAGCAAATACCCTTGGGGCATTTCTCTGTAGCTTTCTTACCCACACCACTTTTGGTCTTTAGAGCTGGCTTCTTTCCCTTGTTCTTGGCTATGCCTTTCTTCTTGGTAGGCCTTGAAGAACTAACTACCAGTGCTACACTTTTCTTATTGGCTTCCTGAGCATACTTCAGCAAATTGATAAGCTCAGGGATGATAGTTTCTCCCTTATTCATTTGATAATCAAGCACAAATTATGCATCACTATCAGGTAGGGACTACAGAATAAGGTCAATTGCTAGATCTTGCGTTAGCCCAAAAACAAGACCCTCCAGCCTTTGTATGTAGCCATATATCTTAATGCCATGAAGGACTGTTGATGACCCCTCTACCATCTTGCACCTAAAGAGTGCTTTTGAGAGCTCAAATCTCTCAGTCCTTGCTTTTTCCTCAAAAAGTGTTTTGAGATAAGTAGCCATGGTACGAGAGTTCATAGTCTCAAATTGTTTCTGGAGATCATTCTCCATAGCTCCTAGCATAATGCTACTGGTCATCTCATCCTCTTGCTTAAACTTGTTGTAAGCATCTTTGACTTCTTCAGAGGAGTTTGCTACAAGTGTGCATGGATAATCTCAATCAAATACATGTGCTATCTATTCGCCTTTCAAAATTATTTTCATTTGGCAAATCCAGTTTATGTAGTTGGATCCATTTAGTTTATGTTCGAGAATTTTATAGAGATCAACTTTTCTTGACATTTTAGAAAAATCTGGAGAAAAAGAGGAAATAATGTGTCATCATCATGTATTTAAAAACATAATAAGGTCTTTTATTAGTTTTATCTCCCGCTATTTTATTACAAACTAATAGCCTTCAACTACTAATCTGGGAAGGCCACATTTTGCCTTCCTTAGTGGGTCAATATCCAATGACCATGAAGTCCAATCTTGAGTATGCTCAACAAACTGGAACTTAATGTCAATGGATAGACATCTCCCATGTCAATCATATCTAATATGACTACTGAATCATTGGGTTATCAACTTCTCTTGATGCTTATGTTATCATGCATAACACAATTCCCTAAACTGGCCTATAAAACATTTTACCTTAGGTATGCCCAATAAATAAAACATTTTATTTAAATCTGACCCATTTTTTAAAACTTGGATATACCCCATGTAAAACAGGCTTGAGTATGCCTAACAACCTGAATGACAAGAAGCTCTCCACCCTTATCTTAGAAAATGGAAGGCCTTAGATTTATATTCTTTTGAGGGATTTACTTCCTTTTATGTCCACTTAAAAACATTTAAGGCAGGTATGTGCAATTGGTGCACCATGCATGGTCTTGGCTCATACATTCTATGGCATGCTCATGCAACTCATACATACATCATTATAACAATTTATAATATGATGATTATAGACTTCTAGGTCTATGGTCAAACCTAGGTTATGCATGATTTTGCAAACCCCAAAATTTGAAATAATACTAATCTATTACAAATTTTCTCTTGGAGTTCCACTTTTGATCACACCTTTGTCCCATTGCTCTTTTTGCCTCCTTTTTGTATCTTTTGTACCCTATGTAATCTAATTACAAATTTCAATAGTAGAAACCCCAAGTTACATTTGGGGGGAGTAGATGAGAAAAGAAGTACAAAAAAATTTTAAGGAAAGGCAAGACTCACAGGCCCTATTTACCAAAATTTAGAAAATAATGCATATGCTCAATCATATTAGGCTTAGTCCATAATCACCATCCTGCCAATAAATCTATCCATCCATTCAAAATAAAATAAAATAAATAATCTTCTCATAATTTCATTTCAATTTTTCAAAATTTAAAATTCAAACAAGTTTTGCCTTTTAAAATGGTTATTGGGCTTGCATTCAAAAAATACTGTTTAAATGTTTTAAATTCTATTTGAATAAATTATTTATTAAACTAAATAATCATCCAATAGTAATATACTAATTATTTAATCACATTTTAAATATTAATATATCACTTAGAAAACAAAACAAAAATCAAAACCATTAAGAATCCTTATCATGCTCAAATTGTTCCTTTTAAGAGTTTTAATTCAAATAAAATTCTTATTAGTTTCCAAAATTAATCAAATTTTATTTTTAAAACCTTTAATGAGTCTAAAACATTAAAATACATGATTTAATAAAAGACATGACCAATTAATATTGGAAAAATTGACTACACTAAATTTGGATTTCCTATACATGTAAGAACATGATTCTCACAAAATCACATCCAAATTGAATCAAAAATCATTAAAAATGCTCTATCATCATGTTAGCACAATAAATAATTGATTCATTACATGTTCACAAATTAAACACGCAATAATCAAGCAAGAACATTAAGAATATCATAAAAAATCCATTCGGGATTTCAATGGGAGCATGCGCAACATATAAATTTTTATCTCATAAAACTTCCACATATGTATACAATTTTTTTAATAGAATCCAAGTTAATTCAATTAGGAATAAGTAATTAAAATTTCATATCAAAATTCGAACCATAACTCCTTCAAATCTTAAAAAACCACAAGCTACAATAAAGGAAAAAATCAAAATTTTATATGTTCTATGCATAAATTGTAAACCAAATATTTGATACCACTATTAGTTTAATTAAAACATGATTAGCAGTGAAAGATATAATTTAAAACTTTTTAAATTCATGTTTTACAATGGATTTTGTAATTCTATACATAGAAAACATCACATATAGAGAAGATTACATAAATATAAGGAGATTGATAACTTAGTTTTTAAGCCAATCTCCTTCTTTCCTTTGCCTTCTGAAAAGTTGTAGCAAAATTTTCAATCCCCAATGATAGAGGATCTCCAAACTATCCACACAAGTTATGAAAATGATCAGTAATCAAATTACTAGTTTTGTTTAGAGACTAGTAAAACAAAACATGAAGAGAATGGATGAAGAATGGTGATGAAATTCAGTTTTCTCCTTGATGTTCTATCAAAACTGAATTGTTCTTCTTGTTCTTGAGCTTCAAAATTCTAGAAAGTAGAAAGAGGAATGAGGAAACCAAAATTTTGTTTCTGTCTCTCTTTGGTTTTCACCAAAAACATCATATGTAACCCTAATTAGGTTTAGGGTTATAATAATAAGTCAAGTCATGTGCATGTCACATGCTTCTGGCATGTGACTTGCATGTGACTGACTTAAATTTTCTTCCAAAAGTACATGCCAATCATTTTCACCTCCACTTAATTCATCATACATGAATAAGTCATGTGACAGTCACATTTTTATTATTAATTCAATCAATTCCGTCAAAATCCCGTATATACCATGCATGTAGAACATGTCATCTTAAATCACTTGTATCGTGAGTTCTATTCATCAAATTTCAGTGATCTTGGTATCAAATCGAAGCACTTTTCATGATCTTTCTAATAAACATAAAACATTCTGGTCATCTAATCACCATAAAAAATTATTTTACTAATATCCATTCATGATTATCATTTCCTTACTTTTAGTGTGCAACCTTTTAGGTTTTTGACATGTTGGCAACATATGAATATATTATTAAACTTCATTTAATAACATCATATATAAATCATGAGTAGTGCTTAGTCATATATCATGACGACCCAAGTGCCAAGAGGTTATTAGTTTGACTACAACCCTTCCACATCAAATTCCATGCAATAAACTCCTTTCACCATCCTTTATCTTATTTAGGTTTGAGTATGGATTAATGTCAACTCAATGCATGATCAAATGTGTTAGATCATGCCCTAAATTTGATGTTTCATGTACCATAATCTTTATTCCTTAAATGCTCTTATGAAACTCATTCATTAATAGGCATTCTACTCTAGACAGAGATTCCTGAATTAAGAATATTGCATGAATCAATGAGATACCCCTACAGTTGATTTAGAGTGGTGAATCCTTTATTGATAAATAAATACCTTCAACTACTTCACACTATATCCAACCTCTAAGTTATAAATGCCTCCTAGGGAGGAATAAAACATAGGAGTCAAAATATAGTGATCCATAATTAAGATAACCTTGTTTTCTCAAGTCTTAAGGATACTTGCACTACTGATATGAGTGAGATATACTTCACAGACATAGATCAATCATCCATATGAAATCTCACCAGCGAGCCATCCAACGAGACAGCCTCCTACTGCTTATCCACATGTTCACTTTAGACAATTCTTATCATGATGAATGAGAATCATCCCTAAAAGAAGTGTAACATGTGCTGATCTTAATCGTATCAATAATATCCATTCTTATTAATATATTGATCAAGGATAATTTAGATATTGAACATTTACATACAATAAGAAAATCATTTCATAAACTTCTTTATGAATTCCTTTGTACTATTCCAATATCTTGTAATTCTTTATTTAGTCAATAACTTATTGAGTAAACTGAATAATGAATGATGCCTTCTATTGATAAATGGTTCAATATCAAATTACAATGAAACATGATGCTCTAGAGCATACACTAACAAAAGTATCAAGGTTAATGTTAATGTCAGTAAATAAAATTTCCTTGTATCTAAGAAGCAAAACAGGCTTCTTTAGGGAAATAACACTCTTAACCTCTCTTACTTTCACATAAAAGTTTTGTTTCTTTTTCCCTTCTCTCTTATTTTCACTCATAAAAGGCCCATTAACTTGTGTACTTTCTTTTCCCTCATTCTTTCTTTTTTCTCTCTTTTTCTCTAAGGAGGCCAAAACTTCACTCCCTTTTATTCCCAAGGCTAAAACCTCTCTCTCCCTTTCAAGTATTTTCTTTTGATCTTCATACACTTCTTGAGGGGATAATGGAGCTAGTACCACCTTCCTTCCCTCATGAGAAAAAGCATACTTGTTGTTATGCCCATCATGTAAAACTCTTCTATCAAATTACCATGGTCTTCCTAATAATAGATAACTTGCTTGCATAAGTACAACATCACAAGCTACTTCATCCTTGTTCCATAATATGGAGAATGGTACCATCACTTGTGTATCACCTTCACCTCTCCATAATCATTCAATCATTGTAACTTGTATGGCTTAGGGTGTTTATACCATGCCAAGTTTAACTTTTCCACCATACTTACACTAGTAACATTGGTGCAACTTCCTCTATCTATAATCATAGAACACACTTTTATATTAACCAAGAATCTAGTGTGAAATATGTTTTCACATTGTTTGAGGCTTTCTTCCTTTACTTGCATGTTCAAAGCATGCCTAGCAACTACACTCTCACCATGTTTAGCAAACACTACATCATTCCTTTCTTCTATCTCATTGTCATTGCAATCAGTTAATGAAGGCATCTCATCTTCAGATTCATAATTTGCTTCTCCATACTTTGTAGTGAACATGAGTCTTTTATTAGGACATTGAGAAGCAATATGCCTTTTTCCCAAGCATCTAAAGCACTTGATTTCCCTACTAGAAGCCAAAGGGTTGACATTGCCTTTATTGTCTTTGAGGCTGATTTGCATAGTTTCTTTTCCTTTGGCTGAAACTATCCCTTATGGTTGAGTGCTTAGCATTTCTTTCTTTTCATCCTTCTTACTCCATTTAGATCTCAAAGTATTACTAGAGCTCCCTTGAAATTTTCTAGTACTCCTACCCTTCCTTTATTTTTCAATCATCATTGCCATGTCAAACATCTCTTTAAAAGTGTCATGGTAGACTTCTACACTACTTCCTCCTTGCACCAATCCATGCAACTTTTGATGTAGTTCCCTAAAGTAATGAGTATGAACAAATATATGTGGCATAGCTTCCTTCATGGTCTCTCAAGTTAGAGTAGGCTGAATGCCCTTCTTCCTTTTATTAGCATTAAGTTGGTCCCACCAAAACATAGCATAGCCAGTGAATTCAACTGCTACTATCTTTAATTTTTTCTCCTCTAAATAATTTTGGCATTCAAAGATCATCTCCACTTTCCTCTCCCATTCAAGGTATTCTTCAGCATTATTGTTTCCCTTGAATTTAGGCATTCTCATCTTTATGGTGCCAAGGTTCTCATCCATATGGCCACTAGTTATGGTCTCTCCTTCTTCTTCTTGGATATGCTGTAATGGAAATCCTCTATCTCCTTCTCTAGCTTCTCTTATTGGTTGGAATTTTCCATCATAGCCTCTTTGAAGATTTTGTATTCGTGTGAGTATATCCTCCTTTGTTGAACTTTGGTTTGACTTGTTTTCTTGCAACTCCTCAAAGACAAGCCTTTGAAACTTCTCCATTTATCCATTGATTGCCTCCATGAAAAGTTTCAATTGAGGATCTATTATTTGTGCATCCTCTTACTCATGATCATGCTTACTAGAACTCATTATGATTTTAGAATAAAAGATAATGTAAAGGTTAAAAGTTCACTCCCTCATGTGTTTACTCTCTTTTTTGGGCTTTTTCTAAATGTTAACCACTAGTCTATATCTTTTACCTCTCTATTATAATTCCTCCAATTGAATTTTGGAATCAAGGCACACATCAATCAAAGTAAAAGCACATGTTTGAAAAGCAAAGAACAACCTAAATAATATAGTACAAGCTCTAAAAAGAAGATAATAGACAATTTGGATGGTAGCATAAGAACAAGAATATGCACTACTTGATTAAAGTGACTGTAGATACAAACAAATAACACTAATAATGTTAAGAGGTAAAGCTAGCTAAACAAGAAAAAAAGATAACTAGAATCAAATAAAGACAATTCAACCAAGATGTATGAATTTGATTCACTTCAAAGTAAACCAAATATTGAACCTATTTGAGTCTACCCAAGCAAAGCAAGCAATTCAAAAATACATTTTAAAGCAATTGGAGCCAAATTTAGATAGATTATGCCAATTTAATTTGTTTTAAGCCCTAATCATGCAAGAATGTATGTGTGTGAGATGATTTAAGCAACAATCAATGACTCCAACTTTTATAGGACTCTTCACTTTTCATACAAGATGTTTTAAGATAGCAAATAAGGTGTCCCGGTTGTGTTAGGACTCTTCATAATTCATAAAATAGGTGTCTTAGTTGGTTTAGGACTCTTCTCTAGTACAAGCAATTTATAAAAATCACAATAGAACAAAGATATTTTTTTCTTTTCTTCTCTTTTCATTTTGCTCCTTTTTTTGATATTTAGCAATAAGTCATATAACTAACCAGAAACTAAAAATAAATAAAATGACACAAGATAGAAAGAGAAACAATTGAAAACAAAACCCTAAGAACTAAGATAAATAAGAATTTACCTTGCCTTCAGCTCTGATACCAAATGACACGAAATCTAATGGCAAGTATGCCATAAACCCTCATGCATACTAAGATATAGCTCTAATGAAAGAATAAATCCTTGCCCTATTGAACCCCTAAACTATAGAGTAAGGAAACATAAATAATAAGGCTATGCAAATAGAGAAAATGCCATAAATAGTTTATAAGTTAACCCTAATTTCCTAATGCAATTAGAAGAAAGCAAATCCTCACTTCCTAACTAAAAACACAACATGCATAAAAGCATAAAACTAAGAAGGTCATTTATTGAATAAAATTGAATTTGTCTTTAAAGGCTTACAATAGTTCCTATTTATAGTAATTTCTAGCCCTAGTTCTTAAGGATATGGAAATCCTATTCCAAGGAGGACGCAAAAAGTCTAAACCAAGAAGGACTTGGTTATTTTACTCCTACTCTAACTTAGAAGATAAATAAATAAATAAAATAAGGCTATAATTACATGGAAATTCATGCAAGCCAATTAGGCTAATAATTGGTCTGTCTTCTTTTCCTTATTAGGTTCTCAACAGGCCTAACTTATGGTCCAGCATGCCTAACTCCTTCATAGGCTTATAAAATAAGGCTATGGCTTCATAATTAGACCCAAATGACATACTTTAGGCTTCTTTATTCTCCAAAGTCACCTGAAGCAATGTTATTGCCTTAGGCACCCTTTTAAGCTCTAAATAAAATTTGTAGAAAGCCTATTCTTACAGCTCCATTGTTATTTATTCTTGAATAAATATGTTTATGGCTACTTTATATTTATTAGCTTGTGACTTTGTAATCAGAACACTTGGAAGAGTTAGTGGTTCTTCCTTTAAGCTCCTTCATGTAGATCTGTATCACCTAATGCCACCTAAGCCCTTTTAGGTTAATTAAATTATGATTTTAGGTTTATTGAAACATAACTCTATGCCTTTGTCTTCTTCTTCCTCATGTTCTTTCAGGGAAAAGAATAAGAAAACTTGAATCAAGCACAAGCAAGAGGATTCAGTCCTTCAAGAGCAGGGTCATTGGACTTCCTCTTATACCTTTCTCTTCTACTTTTGTTTTTACTAGTCTCTGAAATGAATCTTTGTAATTTTGATTACTAATTTGATTCCCTATTTGCATGGATAGTTTAAAGATCATCTACGTTGGGAATTAGAAAATTTTGCTATAATTTTTATGATGAACAAGATTAAAGGAAATCAATATTTATGAAAGTGTTACTAATCTTATACCATGTTTTTAATGTATGGTGATTGCAAAGATCCATGAAAATTGTGTTTTCATAAAAGTTTTAAATTTTTATGTTGCTTACCAATCACATTTTCACCAACACCCCTTAGTTTTTTAGCTCAATAGGTCACTTTATTTTTTAGTTGAACCATCTTTTGTAAGGTTTTCAACTCAACAAGCTTTTGCATTTATTTTTTATTTTTTATGTTTTATTTTTTTAGATTTAGCTTCAAGAGAAGCTAAGATTCTTAGCATTGTGAGTGGGTGACCCATCGAGATATAATCCTCAAAGACATATGAGATAGGCTACACCTTTAGCAAGGTGAAGGCACTAACATTTGATAGTTTAATTGAGTGGATAAGCACTATCTTAGAGAGAAAGGTCAAGGTGGACTTATCCTTGGTGGCAAATTCAGCATATGATAGTTACATTGTACATCCATTATGCTCCATTACATGGGCCAAGAGCATGCACCCACTATGGTCTTACTAGACTTTATCATTAGTATGGTTATCAACAAACCATTCCTCATTCATGGCTAGAGTTTGAGGGGGGATGACAGCTAGCTTGCTTCTTTGAGCATGGGAGAGGACCTACCACACCATCAAATTATGCTAGTAGAGACCCCAAGAGCTGAATTTACTATAAATAATAAGTACAAGCTACATGTTATTTACCATACTTACGATATCTACTTTGCAAAGATGTTAAGCAACAAGGATGACAACTGTATGCAATGAAGATATAATGAGGACATGATTTATGTTTGTAATTTGTATTATCGTAAGCTATGTTTATAAAAATGTATTCTATTTGCATTGCTAAAATTAAAACACTAGCTTGAAAGTGTTTAAATTTGCACAAAGTGTTCGATATGCATTAAACCTAACTCTTGTTGTTAACTAGTCTCTTGCAAGGTTGTTTGATTAATTATTTTAACACTCTCCTTTTACTTTTCATGACCATTATTACTTGCTTCATAATAAGGTCACCTTCATTGATCAACAAGCTTAATTTCTTATTTAGTGCATTAATCATTCTCTTATTGTTGGTTTGCAGATGATAGAGAGCCTTAAGTTACTTCTCATCAATAGCTATGAGTTGCTCATATCTAGACCTTTTCAGTTCTACTTATAGCTTAAGTTCCACTTCTATAGGCAATACGATTATAGGCAGAGCTTTTACCATGACTCAAAGTAAGGCTTGTGACAGATGACACTGGGGGCCCACTTAGAGTGAAACGGAGTCTTCTTGAGGGGCTACCTCAAGAAATGAAACAAACTCAAAAGAGTTGCAAGATGGAGTTACCACAAAATACTTTTAAATCTGGTTTAACTGACCCATAGTATGAGTGCTAAGTAAAACCCTTCAAAGATGGGTTCAGGTGGTGAAGATCTATTTTCTTAGAGTTTACAAATTTGATTTTACCATTTTAGTCAAATTAACTATCTTAAGTAGATGAGCATTCATAAGTATGAAATAAGCACATAATGCAATAAAGCACAACTGTTGGTTTGTATAGTGATTAAGCAGCGGAGGAAATTTAAAATTTTCATTTTAAAACAACAAACCAAAAGAAGATCTTTGCATCAAAACACAGAGAAACCAGTTTAGAGATTAGAAGTGACAGTTTGATAGTAACTCTTACATTCAATGCAGA
>CANYBF010869803.1:0-20868 GCA_948192965.1 Dalechampia spathulata
ACTTGGTACGAGGACTTCGGTGGCAAACTCCCGCTTCGTTTTGTGTCTGTGTAGCTATGTATTAGTATGGCAGTAGCATAGTACTGTATTTGTATAGCTTTTGGTGGTTTGATTGTATACACTCACTTATGTATAACAGGTTCTAATATTATAAGATTTGGGATTGCCTGTTACGGTTTATGTTTACGATTGAGTGTATGTATGGGATGGATCCCGGGTTTATGTATACTTATCACGTGTTTCCGCAGCACAACCACCATTAGGCTTAGAACGTGTCCCCATACGACGTCTATACGATGTATCCCTGACGGTACAGGCATGGGTCTCCAACCGGGGGTCACTGTTTGTATCGTGGGAGCATGTCTGCCTGGGTATGGGCTGGGTGTGACATTTGCTAATGTGCATCACCCCCTATAAAGATGCCCTTGATGAATTAGGCCTCTCCCAAAAATTTCAAAATTTTTATAGGTCATTTGCTCTGTCAAATCCAATTTTTACAACCCGCAGTATCTGAAAAATCTAAAAAGTCAGTCATAATTCAATAGATTGATACTTGAAAATTCAGGTAATTTTCCTAAACCACTTTAATTTCAATTTCATTGATAAATTATTTTTCCATGGCTAGCATAGACAGGAAATTGATCCAGCAGACGATCAAAAATAGTCAAACCTTTGACTTCTGGTCAAGCCATTGACCAGACAATGTTGCATTCTGATAGAGGATCCTAAATGCAGACTTTGGAGATAGACAACACTTATCTGATGGCACAAGAATTGATCTGATGATTGATCACCCTGATCCAGCAGACGGTCACCTCAGGTTCTGCAGTTGAACAACCCGATCCAGCAGAGATCACAAAATCAAGCCTTTGATTCTTAAACCCTAGCCATAGGCATCTGAATGCCAATTTTAGATGATTAACTCACATTGAAGCCATCGGTCTTGCAGTGACCATCGATCAGCCTTGATCATTTAGCTTGAACGTCGGGCTCCTAATGACTGGATTGGGATTATTATCAATCAAAATCGTTGACCAGAAAATGTTAAGACCCAACAGAGGATCCCAAATGCCATTTTAGAGATATTCGACATTTATTAGATGGCGCGAGCACCGACCCAGTAGACGGTCACCCAGGTCTCGTAGTTGACCACTCGATCCAGCAGCGATCACAGAATCAAGCCTTTGATTCCTAAACCCTAGCAGTAGGCATCTGAACATTGACATCAGATGATTTTAAGCCTTACAGTAAAGCCATCGGTCTTATAGAAGACCACCGATCAGCCTTGATCATCTTAGCCCGAGCATCGGGCTCGTAATGGTAAAATTGGGTCGTAATCCTCAGCATGAGTAATAGATCAGCATTGATCCTCCAACCCAAGCACCGGGATCCCAATGGCAGAATTGGGTTGCAAGCCTCAGCATGAGCACCACCAGATCATCATTGATCCTTTAGCCCGAGCAACGGGCTCTTAGTTACAAAATTGGGTTGCAAGCCTCAACATGAGCATTCTGCAAGCCTCAACACAAGCACCTAGCAAGCCTCAGCACGAGCATTCTATAAGCCTTAGCACGAGCACCCTTCAAACCTCAGCATGAGCA
The DNA here is from genome assembly GCA_948192965.1 of Dalechampia spathulata. Lineage (NCBI taxonomy): Eukaryota > Viridiplantae > Streptophyta > Magnoliopsida > Malpighiales > Euphorbiaceae > Dalechampia > Dalechampia spathulata. The sequence continues at coordinate 1,602 of CANYBF010869803.1, forward strand.
TTTTGCAAGCCTTAGCATGAGCACTTCACAAGTCTTAGCCTAAACATCAGTCAGGTACTGTTCCTGAATTTAGGCAAAAACTCGTATCATGATTAGGTTTCATCCTATCGTCTTCTGATTATATCGCTCTAGGATGACCCTAATCAGGGAGCAAACTGTGAACACTCTATTTTTTCCCTTGCAAAGCTGGCTGGGTTGCCTACTTCAGGCACATATTGTGACTTGTTCCGGTATCAAAATGGCTTGATACAAGTTCCCATTCTCAAGAGCAAGTTGCATACATGAATTTTACATGTTCATTTACCATTTGGGCATACTGTTTGCCCCCCATTTGGCCTGTGCAAAATGGCTGCCAATCATAGATTTCCAGTACAACCTGTACAAGTTGGCTAGGTTGCCTACTTCAAGCACATATTACAACTTATTCCGGTATCGGAATGGCTTGATACAAGTTCCCATTCTCAAGAGCAAGTTGCATACATGAATTTTGCATATTCATTTACCATTTGGGCATACTGTTTGCCCCCCGTTTGGCTTGTACAAAATGGCTGCCAATCATAGATTTCCAGCACAGCCTGTACAGGCTGGCTGGGTTGCCTACTTCGGGCACGTATTATGACTTGTTTTGGTATCGGAATGGCTTGATACAAGTTCCCATTCTCAAGAGCAAGTTACATACATGAATTTCACATATTCATTTACCATTTGGGCACACTGTTCACCCCCTGTTTGGCCGGTCTAAAATGGCTGCCAATCACAGATTTCCATCACAGCCTGCATAGGCTAGTTGGGTTGCCTACTTTGGGCACATATTACGACATGTTCTTATATCGAAATGGCTTGATACAAGTTTCTAATCCCAAGAGCATGTTGCATAGATGAATTTTGCATATTCATTTGCCATTTGGGCACACGGTTTGCCCTCCGTTTGGCTCATGCAAAATGGCTGCCACTCATAGATTTCCAGAACAGCCTGCACAGGCTGGCTGGGTTGCCTACTTCAGGCGCGTATGATGACTTGTTCCGGTATCGGAATGGCTTGATACCAGTTCCCATTCTTAAGAGCAAGTTGCATAGATGAATTTTGTATATCTATTTGCCATTTAGGCACACGGTTTGCCCCCCGTTTGGCTCGTGCAAAATGGCTATCCACCATGGTTTTTCCCACATTGGTGAAAGAAAGGGACTTTATCCCACATTGCCAACATTAAGGTTACATACCTCCTAAGGCTACTATAAATACAAGGGTAAGCCTTCTTCTTCCAAAAGACACACAATATATCATATAAATGATACACAATATCATACAAATGATATAACTTAAGTAAAATTTTAATAAGGTTTAGTGACTAATTAAATTTTTATTAAAATCCTAGGCTTTTAAGAATTTGGGGGGGAACGACTTCTAGCCCTGGTAAGTCATTTCTTCCTTTAACTTTTTAAGTTAATTTCGCTTTTCTGCCATGTTTAGCTTACTTTCTTAATTTAGCTTTAGTGTTATGTTTAGCTTGTTTTATTTAGTTTTACTGCCATGTTTAGCTTTTTACTATACCATGTCATATGTCATGTCATCATACTACATCATATGCTAATATGCTATATCACATGCCACGTCATATGATATCATGTCATGTCATCATACCACGTCACATATCATATGCCATTATGCCATGACATCATACCACGTCTCATGTCATATGCCATTATGCCATGTCATCATACCACATTACATGTCATATGCCATTACACCATGTCATCATAACACGTCACATGTCATATGCCATTATGTCATGTCATCATGTCATATATCACATCATCATGTCATACGCTATTATGTCATGTCATCATGTCACATGTCACGTCACATATCATACGCCATTATGTCATGTCATCATGTCATATGCCACGTCACATGTCATATGCCACTATACCATATCATCATAACACGTCACATGTCATACGTCATATGTCATATCATCATGTCACATGCCACATCATCATGTCATATGCTATTATACCATCTCATCATGTCACATATCATGTCATCATATCACATGCTATTATGTCATGTCATCATGTCACATGCCACATCATCATGTCATATGCTATTATGTCATGTCACCATGAAACGTGCCACGTCACCATGTCACATGTTGCGTCATCATGTCATATGTTATTATGCCATGTCACCATGATACATGCTACATCACCATGCTATTACATTCATCGGACTTCGGCTCTTGATTCATGCTTTCACATGGTATAGAATTAGTCGATCAAGTCCTAAATTTCTTTTGCTATTAATGATTTTGCTTGTTTATTTATATTTTCACTCATGCATTTTTGGCTCGTGCTATCCAAGGTGGAAATTTTCTCGAGGAGGTTGAGACATTACTTAATGTCTCAAATTTTTGTACCAATAAAGATCTTATGTAATAGAATAGCTTTATTCCCCCATTTTTTAGGATTTAGCATTAAATCTCATGTGTATCCCCTATTTTCCTCGATCCCTTTCACTAGCCTTTTTTAGGATTTTAATTTGTGGATGGTTTTATTATATTTACTAAAATATATATGTCATATCATGTCACATGCCATGTCACATGACACATCACACACTTCTATGTCATGCCATGTCATAACATATATTATCTCGTATACCAATACAATCCAAATACGCCAATTCACCATGCAATCTGTGCTATTTACCATGCTATATGCTAATATACCATGCCATTTTTACCATGATTCCATGTCACATATCATTATGCCATGCCATGTCGTATGCCACGCCACATGCCATATCATACGCCATGTCACATGCCATGTTAAATCCCAATTCACATACACACATCACCATGCCATGTCATGCATATGCCATGCCATTTTATTATGTTATTATTATGTCATGTCATGCATATGTCATGTCATATTATGTCATCACTTCACATGTCATGTATATGTCATGTCATCTAAATGTCATATAGCACTATATGTCATTCTACGTGCAACCATGCAATATCAAATCACATGTCGCCATGTGTGCTTACAATATATGCTCGTATGCTTGCCTACTTAAGATAATTAACTCCAACTATAATGGTAAAATCGATTTTGGAAACTCATAGAAATAGATCTCCACCACCCAAACCCAATCTCTGAAGGGTTTAACTAGCACTCATGCTATAAGTTGGTTGGACCAATCCAGAACCATCCGATGGTGACTCCCTTGCTACTCTTTTGAGTCTGTATCATTCCTTGAGGTAACCCCTCAAGAAGACTGCACTTTCGCTCCAAGTGCGGTCCCCGGTCTGTGAGCTTCATAAGCCTCACTCTGGGCTGTGGCAGAAACCGGTGCTCACACCAGGTTGAATCTCTGAAGTACTTTGTCAATGTACTTCTTTTATGACAACCATATTATCTTGGCGCTTTTATCTTGGTTAATCTACATGCCAAGAATCTACTTTGTTGATCCCAAGTCTTTGATGGTAAAAGACTCACTCAGCTGTTTCTTCATATTGTTGATTCTAGAAACATTCTTACCAACAATCAACATATCATCCACACAGAGTAATAGGACAATGAAATCATCATCAAAGAGTCTCTTCATAAATATACAGTGATTTGAAGTAGTCTTCTTGTAGCCTTGCTCCCCCATAATAGACTCAAACTTCCTATACGATTGTCTTGGTGCCTGTTTCAATCCATACAAACTTTTCTTCAATCTGTAAATATAATCCTCTTTACCTTTTCTTTAAAACCCTCTGGCTGCTCCATATATTTCTCTTCTTCCAAATCCTTATGTAGGAAGGTAGTTTTGACATCCATTTATTTAATCTCTAGGTTAAAACTTACGGTTAGCCCTAGCACTGTATGTATGGATGTCATTTTCACCACTAGTGAAAAAATCTTGTCAAATTCAATGTCCTTCTTTTGGCTGAATCCTTTGACCACTAATCTTGCTTTGAATCAAGGATGGCCATTATATTCTTCATGCTTGATTCTGAACACCTATTTATTCTTTAATGCTCTTTTGCCTTCTGGCAACTTCACCAGCTTGAATGTTTTATTCTCATGCAAGGATTTCATCTTATCTTGCATGGCTTCTTTCCAGTCCTTCTTGTGTTCATCATTCATAGCTTCATCAAAACTTTCTAGTTCTCCCCCATCAGTCAGCATCACATACCGATCAGTTGGATATCTAGTAGAAGGTTGTCTATTTCTATCATATCTTTGTAAAGGGACTGGAGAATTTACCACTGCTGGTGGTTGAATGTGAACACCATCATCATCCTTTGGTTTAACTTCATTAGGGGCATGTGCATCATCAGCTTCTAGCTGATCATCCTGTGATTCATCTCCAACTTATTTAGGCACCACTGTTGGAGGATTCAATCGAAAGCTTATTATATCATCATTAGAGATTGGAACTTCCTCTCTACCTTATTGATATCTTTAATTGTTTGATGTTTAATAAACATAACATCACAGCTCCTTATAAGTTTTCTGTAGATCGGATCATAGAATCTATAGCTAAGCTGATCTTGACCATAGCCAATAAAAACACATTATCATGTCTTAACATCAAGCTTTATCCGTTCATCTTTTGTTATATGAACAAAAGCTTTGCATCCAAACACTCGTAAATGATGATAAGAGACATCTTTTCCCGACCATACTTTCTCTGGAATATCATACTGAAGAGGGATGCAAGGTGATCGATTTAATACATATACGGTTGCAAGTGAAGCTTCACCTCAAAATGTTTTAGGCAACTTTGAATGTGAAAGTAAATACCTGACTCTTTCCATCAAAGTTCTGCTCATCCTCTCAACTAAGCCATTCAGTTGTGGTATTTTAAAAGGTGTTATCTGATGTCGAATACCATGCTCTTTGCAGTAAGCATCAAATGATCTAATGTACTCTCCACCATTATCTGTTCGAATGCACTTCAGCTTCTTCTATGTCTATCTCTCAACTGAGGCATGAAATTTCTTGAATACATCTAGCACTTGATCTTTGGACTTCAAAGTATAAGCCCATGTCTTCCTAGAATGATCATCAATAAAATTCATAAAGTACCAAGCATTACCAAGTGACTTTGGCAAAGGTCCGCATAAATTTGAGTGAATCAGATCTAGGACATTTTTCATTCTGAATGGAAGGGAACTCTAGAAAGAAACTATATTTTATTTCCTTGCTAGACAGTCAGCAAATTTCTTCAAATGGAACTGGTTTAAACCAGATAAGACATTCTTCTTTACAAGTTGAGTCATCCTTTTTTGGCCAATATGACCGAGTCTTCTATGCCATAAATTAGTTGTATCATCATTCTTCATTGTATTTAGTACATCATTAAAGAACTTAGCTTGCATCAAGTAAAAGCTTGATTGCTTTTGACGTTTAGCTACCACTAAGGAGCCTTTAGTGAGCTTCCATTTTCCATTTCCAAAAACATTTCAAAAACCTTCATCATCTAATCTACCAGTAGAGATTAGATTCATGCGCATATCATGAATATGTCTGACATCTTTCAATAGTAGTCTCGTACCATTCTCTGTCTCCAAGCAGATGTCTCCTTTGCTAATTATTTTTGACAAATTTCCACTTCCTATCTTAATAATACCAAATTTTCCTCATGTATAACATGAGAAAAATTGACTGTGAGATGTAGCATGAATGGTAGCTCCACTGTCAATCATCCAACTAGTCTCTTGGGTTACCAGATTGATAATTTTTGTATCGATAATAATGTTAAAGTCAACAATGTTACCCTGTTCATCATCATTATTACCTTCTCTCTTCACATCTTTATCGTTATTCTTCTCTTAATCTTTCTTGAATTTTTGGTAAAATATCTTGATGTGGCCTTTATTTTTACAGTAATGACATACAACATTTGCATATTTGTTTGACTTGCATATGCTCTTGTCTCTAGGCTTTGAACCTCTGGATTGACTCTTCCTTCTATTTTTTGCAACCAGAATTTCAGACTGTGATGAAGAGGCTGAATTCTATGATTTTCATCTCATCTCTTCATTCAGTATGCTACTCTTAACGGACTCCATACTTACTACACCATTTTATGCAGTATTTATCAAAGATACCTTCAAAGTCTCCCAAAACTTTGGTAATGAAGCTAGCACTATTAAAGCAATCACCTCGTCATCAAACTTTATGCCCATTGTCGATAGTTGATCAATGATCCCTTCCACGTTGTTCAAGTGATCAACCACAGAAGCACCTCTTTGATATTTTACTTGCATCAACTTTATCAGATAAAACAATTTATTGTTGCTAGTCTTTGAAGCATACAATTGCTCTAACCTATTCCACAATGTTCTTGCATGCATTTCATTATAAATATGATTGTACACATTATCATCGATAAATTATCGGATATAACCATAGACCCACTCATGTAAGAACTCACATTCTTCACTGGATATAGCCTCCGGTTTTCTTGTAGAACATACAGGTAGGTGCATTTTCGTGATCATCAAAAGATCCTTTATCTTGCTATGTCAAATACGGTAGTTCATACAGTTTAGATTGATTATTTTGCTCGTCTTCACCTTCATTTACCAAATTAAACCAAATTTGAGAAAATCAACCTCAAAAATGGAATCAAAATGTCAAAATTTGGCAGAATAGATATCTTCAAAATTTTTATCGCGTGACTCGATGAATAGTAACTTATAAATAATACTTGATAGAATAGTCCTTGTCAGAATAATACCACTAGAATAGTAACATCGGATCCCACCTAAATAGTGTTACGAGACCGTAAATAGTATTATTAAAATAGTACCATTGGCCCATTATAATAGTATCATAGGACCTACTAAATAATGCTCTGACTCCGTCAAACCTAAAATTTGCTACAATATGTCACTTTTATAAAATTACTATTCATATTATTCACTTAATTTGATTTTTTACACCATTTTTTGAATGAATCATACCAAAAAAATTCCTTGCAATTTTTCCTTTCTTGTGACGTGCTTCTTTTCAAAAAATGCCTTCAACAATAAACAAAACTTTGATACCACTTGTTGGGTACAACAAATGTATTTTTGAAAAGAAACGTAAAATTAAGCAAAATGGATACATAAAATTTAATGTGATTCACCCTTAATTTTAGGCTACGTCCACGGATAAAAACTCAGAATAATTCTTTCATTATTATAAATAGTAGGTACAAAGAGATAAAATAAAAATAATGGCTCATAAGGTATTTTTCAATCTAAAAATAATAACCTCACTATTTTTCACTTCCTAACACTTTAAGAAAATATTTCCTAACTTCAGAGCGTATTTCTTTTGCTCAGACTATCTATTTTTCTGTGTTTTTCGTTATGTTAAAAACGGAAGGATTTGAGTTTCTTAGATAGGTACTACTACGCGTATTCGCAACCTATTTACAATTCAACATGGAATTCAAAAATGACTTTTCTTATTTTTTTTAATTACATTAAAACCACCAAAAAGCTAGTGTCCCTTACCATCAACACCAGCCACATCATGCTTTTGGTAAAATGCACAGTTAAATCATGGTATAAGCTAGGTTACAATCTCATAATCCAAGATGTAACAGCTTCACCAATAAGTCATGATTTTAAATGGTAAAGTATCTGGAAATTGAATGTGGTCCCAAAAGTTAAGATGTTGTTATGGAAATGTGTTTAAAAAATCCTTCCAGAGCTTGATAATCTTGAGAAGAAACATGGTTGAATCCCCGACTTGCTGAATCTACGACGGAGCAACTAGATCTGTGACGAACATGCTTTTTGGTTATTCTCATGCTAAAGCTGTATGGTTTGGAAGCAATTTAGGCTTTTGAACTCAAATGATAATAAATATAAACTTCATGGAGTGGTGGAATGAAATTTATATGGCAACGATGGGGTCTGACAAATTCAAAATTATGACAGAAGCTTCTTAAATCTATTGGGCAATATGGAAAGCACACAATCAATTTTATTTCAAATAGCAATCCTTAGCAATAACCTAGCCAAAGAAGTTAGAATCCACCAACTGTTGTCCAACTAAAAGCTAATACGGACGCAGCTTTCGATCAACAAATAGTTTCAGTTCAAAAAATATAATGATAATGAAATTTTTAATTATTAAATTAGATTTTTAATAAGATATACTATAAAATTATTGTAAAATAATTCTCTTTTTTAATCTCTAAATTGAATTATGTTTACTAATGAAATAAACTTCTAGTAAACATCTTGCATTTTTCTCAAGTTTTTGTAACATTTTAGTCCTGTTTTTTATTTACTTACTACTCAAATTGACACTTAATGTTTGAATAATTAAATATTTTGATGAACTCTGTCGTGTTTTTTTATAAAAAAAATCATTAAATTGACAGCACGGCATATCCCTGGCACGTGGTGTTTTGATCTTCCTCTCCTTGCGGAGATGCAATGATTATTTTATTTTATTTATTTATTTATTTTTACGCAATAATATTGAGGTTGAAATAAAAGTTTTAAAAAATTACATAGTTTGCTCAAAGATATAATTTCATTGGTAGAATAATAAGCTTAGTAGAGACGTGTTAGCCATAAATAAACACGACTACACTTGATGACCACTTCAATTAAATATAAATTACTAAAAATTAAAACCCGCTTGAATCATTTAAACATTGAGATCTTCTCAGGTTTATATGATCAGGCAAGAAAATGCTTCGAATAATGCAATGATATGATTTTCATGTTGTCGGCACGTAACACCAAAAAAAATTTATTAAAAAAAAAAGGATCAAGTCATCATGTGAAGATGAACCCCGGGACACAAAAGGACAGAAGATAGTTTTCCATGACCCAAAAGAAAACGAGATAACAGAGTAGACGTACACGAAGGAGAAAGCTACAGGCATAAACTGACAAGATTTATCAGGTATTAGGCACGTGTATCATGAGATCGTCCAAATTGGAACAGCCATGGATGCTCAACCCATGCTCATTTGCCAGATGTAGCAGGCAAATGAAACATAAATGGGGTGAAATGTCCTTGATATCTGCCGTGGCATTGCACTCTTCTGGGAAACTACGCAATAGTTTCTTGAAAGATATTGCCTCCTCTTCTTCTTTTTCGTCATCCTTTCTCATCAATCAAAAGTATCATGTTAAAAGCCAATACAACAAACATTTGGGACTGGAGGAAACATAAGAATTTCCCACCAACTTTATGCTACAGCCATATCATCTAAAACATTGTATATATAGATGCAAAACAGTTGGAATTTCTCTCAGATCAAACACTAAGTATTAAAAAAGAAAAAACAAAGAAAGAAAGATAGGAAACAAAGAAAGAAAGATAGGAAACACACTAAATTGTCTTACAAACAAATTAATCGATCTATTTTGAGCTATACATAATCCCTGTGAAAAATATTGAATGATTGTTATCCAGTATATTAACAAGCTATCTTGATTAACCCCATGAAAGTTGAGATTTAAGTAAAATCAAGATGGCGGTATTAATTTAATCTCAATTTCAATTATTAAATATTATAAGTTGCTGGAGTTAAAAAGATTTTTCCATCTCAATAGGTTTGCATCAAGCATCAACCTTTGAGCCCTTATCTCTTTGCCATAGTGATGGATCAATGACAAAAGATATTCAAGATAACATTCGCTGGTATATTATTTGCAGATCATACTATCTTGATAGGCGATACGCTCATAGAAACTGCCTTGGGAGTCAAAGTTTTAAGTGAAGCAGAACTAAGATGGAATATTGGATCTATACTTCAATACAAGGTCTAAGCAAGCTCGATGAAATGAAAGAATGCATCAACTGTTTTATATGATTGAGAATTTTAGTTAAGTTGGAAGGAAAATTTTATTGCACAACTATTCACCTTGCTATGATGTATGATGATGAGTGTCAAGCAATTATGGCACAATATACATACTAAAACAAAAATATGAGGATGAATGTGTATACATACTAAAAATAATACAATTGAAATGATAAATACTAGTAACATATATAGAAGATAATTTGAAAGAATAAGAATTAAAATGATTTTATCATATTAGTAGTAGATCTTAAGATGTATAAATTGAAAAATTAAATAAAATTATTGAAAAGATAACCGAAACTTATTTGAAAAAAGGTGATGCACACTATTAAATTTGAATCACAATATCACTCAAAATTGATGAGTGGAGAAAAAAAAATCTATTCTAACGTTGAGTGAAGTTGAATTGGAGAAATATAAATGCCTAATATAAGATCCTCCCCAGGAAAAAGTATCCAGGTCAAGTTAAAAATCTTTATAAGGTAAATTTCAAAAAACGTACCTTTTGGCACCTCCAGGTTCCAGGGCTAAAAAATTTTTAATCAAAGAGGATTTCGTATTTTATTTTTTTAACATTAATTAAGGAAAAATGAGCTAATTCATTAATTTTTTGTCATACAATTGATAGTTATTATATTTTTATTCTATATTTATTTTATAGGAATTTAATATTCAATTAAAGAGTTTGGACTAATAATAAATTATTAAAACATATATTTTTATATTCAATGATATTAACAAGATAAATTTTTTAATATATTTATAATATTTATAATATATATGTAGTTGAATATCAAATAAGTTATGAAATAATAATTTAATTATAGTCAAAAAACCACATAAAATTGATGATTTAATTAATTTATCACTAGTCAATGTTAAAAACACAAAACCCTTTTATGTAAACCAAATTAAATTAATCCAACGTTCCAAAGCCAACCCAAATTCATTAGTTTCACGCTCTATCTATCGGGTTGGTTTCGATTCAATAATTTTTCAAATCAGTTTGGTTCAGCACAATCATCAACAACCAAAACTAATCCATAAGCACTCCTATGTCAGGTTATGCCATTCATTTATAAAACTTTCTTCATTTCATTTTAATTGTACACTCTCAAAATAATTGTTCATTTAGAATATCAAAATTAAATTGTTTACTTTATTTCACAATTACCCTTGTCAAATAAACGTTTACACAACTCTAATAAGATTTTAACAACTTCCTCATTCAGTATTTTTTCAAAGGTATTTTAGTAAAACATTATAACAATCGACTTTCTTGATATTAGAGTAATAGTCAAAATGCACGATTAAAATGAAGTGGAGGGAGTAGGTTATAGTAAGATGGCTACTTCATGTTCATAATGACTGGGTCCTGCTATTCTGACCTCTCAATATAACATCTTAACCTATTAGTGGCCCAAATCAATAGATAAGCGAGCAAAAATAATGGAGCACACGAGCAAAGCAGACGGTGATACCTGACAAGAAATTTGAGGAGATTCCTCCATACGGTGCCAAAGAGTTTCCTTCAGTGCCTGGACATCAACTTGCTTCGAAGTTTTGTCATACTGGACTTCAATTTTATTTACCTGATTTGTTTATGAGGAAACAGAGCACAAGCATAATGTTACTTTTATTTGGTGGTCAACTTAAATTCCATTGATCCATCAGTACAAGCTTGAGATTTGCACTAAGAAGCGCTTTAAATATATTATTTAGCAAGTTGATGGGGATAAGTGAAGAAAAAAGTCTCACCTTTATTTTCATTTTAAATCTTTCCAACAATAGAGGTTAAAAATAAAGAATTATTGGTACAGTAAAAGAAGGCAAGGTGCAATTCAGAAACTTGAGAACAACCAGCTTAATGAACCTACGAGCTACCGGATAAGATTCACTTTTATATGAATAATGAAAAGAAATGAGAAGCACCATGCACAACAGAATATCCGAGTAAATAAAAATTCCATCTCAGTTGACATGTGCATGTGATCATTAGCTCTAAATGTGTACTTGATATGTGTGTGAGGATCATCTTATCTTTGCGAAAACAACTTGCTGATAAAAGATTTTGAAAAAAAAAAGTGCTCTTTTGGCCTTGAAAGCAATGAAGATTTTAACAGCAATAATGAAGATTAAATAGAGAAGTATTGTCAAAAAAATAAGATAAAATGGAAAATGGCGTAAATTTTCCAGGATGAGGACTAATTCTATTGACTAATTAGCTTGTTCAAATCTTAGAAAACACCAAACTTGTTTACCAGAGATTTATTTGACCTGATGCATATATCCTAGCATTTCCCTTCAATTTGATGCTAGAATTCAAGCTCATATATACAACTAATAATCATTTAAACTGTAACTCTGGAATCATTCAAGATTGCAAGCGTGTAAATTTGGAGAAAAACCAGACTTGTTTCTTATAAACTAACCTGGCGAGGCTGAGAAACAAGTGTGTTGGGGTCTTCTAGATCAGTATAATTGTTTCCATCATCAAATTCACCGCCACAGACACTTCCATCATCCCAGGAAGGAACTGCTCCATAATCATCTGACAGCTGCCTCAATTCATCTGAAAATTGAGTAAATTGATCATGCATATTTCATTCAGAATCTAAAATCTGAAATTAATGAGATTGTGGAGCTGGTAAATCTGCAATGTAACTCATCTCTGTGAATAATAGATTAACAGGTCATAGCTACCAAAAATTCCTCAGTTCCATGAAACAAGATATGAGAAAAGTGTAAAACTTTATAAGTTTTCTCTTCACTTGGCCTCGTGCCTGGACCAGAAAGCGGATCCTCTCTAAATACATAAATTCCTTAAATCCCTCCGAAAAAATTACTCGCTCCAAATATAACCTACCACCCACTATGGCACAAGTTTATTAGCATGGATGACTCAGTTCATGGAAAAAGAAGAACTCAGATTTCCATATTTATGATTCAGACAAAATCTCTACATATAAGCAGCTTCAATTAAACCAAATCAAAAATAAAAGGAATTTTGCATTTATAATTCTTGCAGCCATAAACGCTAGAATGAGAGAGTAAAAACTGCAGTGCTAGATTTGCACATTATCATAACCTTGTCATGGAGGGTTCAACTGAAATCAAGACCCAACTGCTAGCGATATAATTACAGGAATATTCAATAAGGACTTTGTTAGAACTTTGGATAAGAAGAAATTACCTTGAAACTTTCTTCGCCTCTTTCCAAGGCACTGCAACCAGAGTAATGGTTTCACTAATGATAATGGAAACAAATATCATCACAATGGTTAACGTCACATAAGTATATAACTAAAATTACCATTATGTTAGGCAAAAGAAACAATTTGACAAGGTTTTCTGGTTGGTAGTGGCAATCTTCAGGCAATGTTGTGTTGCATGATACTCTAGATGCAGGCAGAAGTAATGACTTGGGATTTTTAGGAGGGGCAAAGACATCTGACAAGTTTTCATCCAAAGATTTTGTAAAATCAATATCAGGTTCTGCTTGCTTCTTAGTCTTTGACCTCCTAGCCGTTACTGGTGAACCTCTTTCAGTAATACAATGACTTTCTGAATCTGTGTAACAGCTACCACGTTTCAATTATTTGCAAATTGTATGCTGTTGAAAACAGTGATGATATATGGTGCTACTGTCTTACACCTTACCTTTAGCTTTTCGAAACTTCCAGTGATCAGGACCGGCCCAAGCATTTTGTTTTGAAGTGAATCCCAAACCAAAAAACAAGTAGCTAGCAACTTTATCAAATCTGTCATCAGTTTCAGTGCCAAGGAATGAAAATTCCTCAGTTTCCTAAAGGGTATAACACACTTGTCAGCTGCAGCTTCTCAAAGTTCTCCAAACAACAAAGGCAAAATCATAAGATATAAATGTGATATTGACATTGAACAGGTGATACAAACCTCATGTATATGTGGAAACGATGGATCTGCATCATTAGCCTCGTCATCAAGAACATTTGTTTGTTCATCATGCTCAAAATTCCAGGTCTCAGTACTATGAAATGCATTACCATCCAAATCACTTTCATTATAACCTTCATCATCTTTATCAACCGGGTGAGAAGATTTCTCAATTAGAGGAAAAGTATAGGATGGCCTTTTATTATCTTCATCAAATTGGCTGACTATGTTCCTCAGAGTTGGGCAAATTTCATTCTTGGTTTTCATGTTTAGTACCATATGTTCAACATAATCTGATAAGTACAACAAGAAGCATTTGTTTATTAATTCTGAATTAATTCAATTTGGAACACAATAAAAGGAACACCAACCAGAAGTTTCAAATTTTACAAAAATAAATATGCTTCACCTCTAGCAAAAGAAAGATCGATTGTATCTTGTCTGTCATGTTGATTTTCACCTGATATGAACTTCCCCGGTACTTCCTGTGAATCAAAGAGCACTCGACACCCACCATATACTCCAAGATTGTTCAACAAGAGACCCTTAGCACCACCTTCATCAAATTGTGCAGACGTCTGATGATATAAGGGATCCACAGCAAATGCAGCTGAATAGCAAATGAAGATTCATTAGTAACTGCATTATAATCTCATTGTAGAAGCAGAGAGATAGTATGATCTGCAATCACCATCAAACTTCTTCACGTTAAGAGCCTCAAATGATGATTCCAATGTTGATAGAGGTGAAATCTGCACACGTAAACTTCTGTTATCTTATACTATTACCTAGTAAACATTGATTATCAATTAGAAACTCGAGAACCTTTTTTTCTGTGTCTTTTTTGGAATGTCCTTGTGAATTCTCAATATTAGCATCTCCTGCAACTGCATCTGAAATAATAAAGCATGAACGAATCAACAAAATATAGAAAGAACAGGAACCAAAAGCTAGTTTACAAAGGCCAAAAATGATTCTCGATAGAAACAATTTCAGTCGCTCTTAACCTATAAGCAGCCAACAGAACATGGAACACATATAATACCATGTTTGACAATTCAGCAATTATGTAAAGCCAAAAGGCTTGTTTCGGATAAGAAAATTAATGTAAAAGGGAGAGAAACTGCCATGCTAACGTCTGATGATTGAAAATGAACAAAATAATATCCTAGTTTTATTTTTTTTAAGGCTGTAAAGCTAACCTTGTTCATTATCTTGACCTGCCCTATTAATCCCACCAAGGACCTTGTATGCTTCGGAATGCACAGAATCCACCCGTAGCGAGTAAATTTTAACGCCAGCTTCTAATGTGCAACTGGCCTGTAAAAATTTAAACGCAACGATATCATAAACGTCATATCCTAATCTGATATGAGTCTGTTTATAAATGAGCATTCTACTTAATCCATATTTTTGTCCCAACGTTGTCATGTCTGATGTAATGAAATGGTATATGTGGATATTATTCAAAATTTTAGACCATACACTTTTGGAAAAGGATTAGAGCAAACGAAAGAATGCCACAACAACTGAAACAATGTGTTGGGAAAAACTTGGGACAAATAGCATTTTGACAATCAGAACACAAAGAAATATTGATTTCACCAGAAAATTTGTGACCACCGAAATTCATATTCCATCCAATTCCAGTAATTATATGCCCAAATAAATTACCAAGCATATCAAAACACATTAAAAACACAGACAGAAAGGTCTTACCTTCTGGAAATTGGTCTCCACGTCTTCCTCTTCTTCGACTTTAATAATCTCACAAAGATGATCAATTAAATTCAGTTCCCATGTATTTTTTTGATTTATTTTCTGCACAAAATTACAATGCATGAAGTGTAATTGCATAATTTAGACTTAACAGATACAACCAGTAACAAAGGTAAGAGAGGAGGACAACGGACATTTTCACTGGCAAGCTTGATACAGTTCTGGAAGAGATCGAGAATTTGCTGCTTGTCAAGGCAAGGATCAGAGTTCTGGCCAGGTGGTTGAGTTGCAGCAGATGTAACCAGCTTACGGCGAATAGCGGCAGCACGTGCAGCGCGTGCCTGAGCACGCTCGAGTTTATCATCATTGGAGCCTAAGACGAAGGAAGCGCTTGGGGACTGAATTCTAGGAAGTCTCTGCTTTAGGGCTGCATTGGGGCTCAAAATTTCAGCCATTTCTTTTCTCTACCAAATAATTCGACAAGGAGAGGAGAGATTTTATGGATTAACAGAAAGTCGATTAGGGATTTCAGAAAGAGAGGAGGAGGAAGAGAGCAAGGGAGGAAAGAAAGGTTTTCTCTACGCCTATTTTTCCCTCCAAACAATTGTTTTGAATTCTGGTGGAGAGAGACTTGCATTTTCACGTCGAAGGAGGAATTTTTTAAATTCCAATTAGACATTTAACTTCTTAAAATAAAATAAATATGATTTTAATATTTCTTATTTGATTTTTGATTTTTTTTGTCAAAATAAACTATAAAATAAATCATAATCTAATATCAATGATTTTTTATATTTTTTATATTTTTATCATTACTCTTAACTTTATTATGATATTTAAAAAGATATTGATAAATAACAAAAAAAAAACAATTACAAATCTATTAAAAATATCCCTATCTATATATATAGACCATTGTGCTTAAAATAATAGTACTATATACTTTAAATATTTTTAAAATTATTTTAAAAGTAAGTGATATAACATAATAAATTACCTTAAAATTCAAAATAATAATAATAATAATATAAAACCATACATTTAAGTGATTTATATATTAAATTCTTATAGTAACATGAATTAATAATTTATGTAATTAATTTCAAAGAAGTATCAAATAACTCATTATATTTTATTATTTATTCTTAAAATTAGTTACATTGAGTAAAATATTAATTTTATGCTACCAATTGAGGTTTAAAAAAGTACTTTTTAATCATTGTACATTAATTATTTGATATTTTATTATTTTCTAAAATTATTCTTTTCAAAACTACTTTCTGAAAATATCAAAGTGCGCTTTTATACCTCACACATCAACACCTACTCTTATAAAATAAGTTTATAAATTAAAAAATTAATATGAAGATATCAATTTTTTATTTTAATACTTATAAACATTCTTCAATATTTTATTTTACTACATTATCTTTATGTTAAATACATATTTTCGTTTTCATTTTCTCCTTTCATTTAAAAATACTAATTTTTTAATTTTTTAAATAAATGTTTAAAGATTTATGCAAATTAAATAAAATAAAAATTTTAATTGAATAATTATTATAATTGTTTTTTTATTTCTTTTATAAAATTTAAATATTATATGCAAATTATAACGCTTAAAAATAATTAGCATTAGTAAAAATTGATTATCAAATTTAATTAATTTCTTTTCATTATAAAACAATTATTAATTTTATTTTTTTAACAATCAAGATTGTTACATAGCAAGCCTATTTTAATCCAAAAGAAGAGGAACCAATCCGTTCAAAAAAAGACCGTCCTTTTCTCCTTTTGTACTCGATGGTGTTTAACGAAAAAGAATGTTTCCTTTACTGCTATCACTTCACTATAATCAATATATATATATATATATATATATATATATATATATATATATATATATATATATATATATAAGATTGGATATTGGATGCTTACCTGACATATTTTATGACGCCTTTATGTGGTACGACATGTTCTCGTAGAATAATTAATAATTTCCAAATAAATGAAAATCAGTTATTACCTTATAAGGGATGTAAAAATTTTTCTTTTCTATCTAACACTCATACTAGATTTTAAATTTGTAGAAACATTAACCTCATATTTCATACTTGCATTTACTGTCTTAAATATTACTCTAATTTCATAACATATTATATAGACAACCTTAATCTGATCCAAGTCTTTGCCTTCAAAGGAAGTCTTACTAAATTGGTACTTTCAGATCCGTGCAACTCCAATCGTTTGTTATGTCATGTCTTTTGGTTGTGTAACATGCTCCCGTAGTATGATTATTAATTCTCTATTAAGAAAATTAATAATCGTCCTACAAAGGATTCCATACAGTTATGATTAAGTACGGATATTTTTTTTATATAAAATCATGCATATGATCCCTCAATTATATTCAATCCATTATCATACTATCATAATTTCAAGCATCATCATATTTAAGTTATTAACATACACACATCATTGTTTTACATATATAGGGATCATCATAAATCATTACCAACATAATTAATAATATCATCAAATACCATTAGTCATAATTTTAATTACTATCAAGTACTTTATTAAAAGTTGCACGATTATTGCGGAATAGAAGTCCGATGAAATCAAACCAAACCATTTACCAATAAGCTTAGTTGAATTGTCTAGCTGCTGCTACTAACGTTCTTGTTCCTCAGCTTTACATGTTCCTATGTTTATCAATTAACAAATGCTGAGCATAAAACTCAATGGTACTAATATATTATTTAATGTAAACATAATAATCAAATATCATCATAAACAATTTCATTAACATATTCATAATATAATAATATAGATAATATCAATTATCCATAATGCATCATTTAATATATCATTAAATGTATATCATATGTCATTTTTATTTTTATTAATTATTCTTACCAATATCTATTACTAACACTTCCATATTCATTAATTATTCACAACTATGCTCCATATCTTAATATCTTTATCAATACCATTATTATCTCCATCAAAGTCATTTTCATCATTAACAATATCATATCATTGTCATTATCATTATAATATGAATGTTATGGCATATATGTTATTTTAACATTTATTTGCATGAGTGCAAAACATCATACCAATTGTATCAACATCATACTTTCATGAAAAATGCTTACTTATGAGAATGCATCTATGTAATGCATTCTCCCTCGTATTTTCTTATATCATTTCATATCATATCATTGACTTTATATGTGCACATTGTATTGGAATTTCTTTCCATTTCATATGGTTCAATATACTGAGAACCACTTCATAATCTTTTCATAAATTTCATATCCTTTATCCTTCCATTTTATTTTTTCCATAGGAATTTCATTTCATAATATCCAATACCATTCATATAATCATTTTCCTTTTCATTAATTTATTTGTCACCTTCCTTATTTCTCCATGTCATGTTATGCCATATTTCATGATAAATGCAATGATGTTTATGACATGTTAATTACATTTATATCATTATATCATTATTAATTATGTAATACTATTGTATTACCATACCATTGCCTCTTTAATCATTTAATGATCTAAGACTTCCAATTAATTAGCACAAACCTGGAATATCTTTTCCCTTGTTTAAATCCTTTAGTGGTACCTGAGGATTATCCACTGAATTACCTAATCATAATGCAATGTTCATCTTTAATTAATAATTGATATTCCAAAACAATCATTCATTATTTCACGTTGGTAATTCATATAACACTGTTCAAAACTCATTAATCATACTTAAAAACATATACCATTGTATTA
>CANYBF010870001.1:0-21160 GCA_948192965.1 Dalechampia spathulata
TGTGTCGTGGGAGCATGTCTGCCTGGGTATGGGCCGGGTGTGACAAGGTTCAATAAAAATAATAATGAAAATAATAACAATTACATACCTTCTTTAATTTATGAAAGAATAAACATTTCATAATCATCGACTAAATAATCATCTTGTATTGTAAAATTCTTGAATTTATAAATCATACAAATAAATCATTTTACACTATTAACCATTTCCATTATATCAATAACTTACATCACAAGTTACAGTAATCTGTAACCCGAATGGGAGACGGGTCTTAATCCCACCCCTAAGATGACTATATCATAGCATACTATCTATATCACAAGTTACAGTAATCAAATCACTATAACCCGGATGGGAGATGGGTCTCAATCCCATCCCGAGGTGATATCTTATAATCTAGTGTGCACACCTCTTATCGAGGAGGGAACATGTCTCAACCTTCAACCCGATGAGGAATATCTTATTCTAATTTGTCCATATCATTATAGGTTGTCTGTTACCGGTTATAAAATATAAAATTATAAATTAAATATGGTGAAACCAAATAACATAAGTTCATCATTTATTTAATCAAATAAATGAATATACACAATGAGAAATCAAAAGAAACGTTGATGCCCATTCTGTAACCAATCGTCAAAACAGTCAATTTAACAATTATTAAAATTTAAATCCATTTTAAACATAAATAATGTTTGTTTATTGTGCACAAACCTCAAATAGATTTTTCCTCTGCTTCCTTTCCTTTTCCTAAATTCTGTCTGTTAATTCCTTCAACTGTATTTACACAACAGTGATAGATCTATCAAAATAAGCTTAAAGTTTAATCTTTTTAACTACTATTAAATTATAGAGGAACCAGAATTCCCTTTTCACTTCTAAATCATTTCTAACATCATTATAAATCAAACTTCCATACTAAACATACTTAACACCTTTTTTTATATTTCATTAAACTTTTCTTCCAAATTACAGAATTCTGACGGAAATCCGGCAGAGTTCCGTCTATAATTCAGATATCCTAAAATCAAATCTTCTAATATTATAAATCCACCTATAGAAAACACAATTCCATTCCTCCAAAACATCATTTCCACAACTTCATTTCACATTCCAACATAAGTCACCATATATAATACAAAATCTCAAATTAAACACAATATTCAACCATTTACTCCTTCAATATCTTATCCATCTAAATGTTTACATATTATTCACCAAATATCATACATTCTCAATTATTAAAACATATTTCCATCATCATACACATTCAAACAAAATAAATACCATAAAAACCTATAATAACCGAAAATGTCATTCTTAAATATCATTGGTTTTTCTTGAATTCTATTCTCTTTTAACGCTTCAAACCATTATTTTTCATTCTAATTCACACCTTAAACACATTTATTCCTCATCAAACTCTTCACATATATGCATACCCCTCTTTGATCGAATATACAAACATACATTTTCATCATTTCACTCCATTCTTTCAGATTTCTTATTATAATCATTCATTTTAACAAATTTCCTTTCTTTATCCATCATTTAATCAAACTAAATTACATTTCTATAAAAACCCATATTTGACCTAATACTTTCTTCTTTATACTATAAGTTCTACATCATTTTAATTCAAACCAAAGCTTAAATCATAATAAATATATGTTATTCTACCTTAAAATCAATTTAAATCCACGTTAACTCGAAAATTCCCAAAAATCCCTAATTCATCTTTTACTTCCTCCAACTTAATCCTCCACTTCCTCAAGGAAAAATTATATTAAATGATAGAGAATCAAAAACTACAACTTTTTCTATCAATTTCTTTTTAAAAAATCATGAAAAATGGTTAAGAAATTACCTGGAAAGTGATTTTCTTCTTCCTTTCTCCTTCCCCCCTTATATTTCGACTTTCTCTCCTTATTTTCTTGATTTTATATTTAATTTTATCAATATAAGTCTTTTAATAAGATAAGTCATAACTTAAATTGATAAAAATACCACTTTAGTCCTTAAATTTTTAAAGACTTATAATTTAACCCCTAAACTTTCAAATTTACCAAATAGGTCCTTCCATAACCTTTAAATATTTTAATTAAGTCCCTTAAATTTAATTATTAACAATTTAATCCCTAAAATTAGAATTTCCAAGATTATCCTTACCAATTTTCCAAAATTTCAACTTCACCCTTAAACAATCTCAATAATACTGAATGTGTCATATTCAATATTCTTAGCTATATTTCAATCTCGAACACCTCTAAATAGTTTAATAGAATCCCCAATTTATTTCGAACAAGATTCAATAGCTTAATTCGTTTAAAATAAGCTTACGCGAGTGAAAATCGCGCATTTCCTGGGGAGGTCACCCATCCTCCCCACTTAAGCACATTTAACTTTAATACTTCTATTTTGTATATTAAACTTAGTTTTTATTCCGAATATTATTCTATTCCATTATATTCCTTGTCCTGAATACGTAATATTTAGTCTTCATGATTGACCCAATTATGCTTATATAACTTAAGATAAGCTTAAATCCAAAGTTCTCAAATTTTACATTTATACTATTAGTTCATTTTCTTAAGAATTCACATACACGTTCTTCTAGCCCCTATTTGTGGGTGTAAAAATTCTCCCCTCCTTAAAATAAATTTCAGCCTGAAATTTACCTTTGAAATAACTGGGGGTATTGCTTCCGCATGTCCTTCTCTCATTCCCAAGTAGCTTCGTCACCTTTATGAAATCTCCAGAGAACCTTCACCAATGGTATCTGCTTATTTCGTAATTGCTTCATTTCACGGGCTAGTATTGATATTGGCTCTTCATCATAAGTCATATCTGGTTGCACCTCAATTAATTCTACTAGTAATACATGTGAAGGATCCGATCTATACCTCTGAAGCATTTATACATGAAATACATTATGGATCTTCTCAAACTCTGGTGGTAGAGCCAATCTATACGCCAAAGGACCCACTCTTTCAAATATCTCATATGGTCCTATGAATCTCGGGCTCAACTTACCTTTCTTACCGAATCTTATCACCCATTTCCAAGGAGAAACCTTTAAAAATACCTTATCACCAACATTATACTCGATATCTCTTCGCTTCAGATCTACATATGACTTCTGTCTATCACTAGTTGCCTTAAGTCTCTCCTTCACTATTCTGATTTTTTCTTCGATAGGTTAAACAATATCTGGCCCGATTAATTTCCTTTCACCTACTTCATCCTAACATAATGGTGTTCTACATCTTCATCTGTACAAAGCTTCATAAGGAGCCATCTGGATACTAGATTGATAGCTGTTATTGTAAGCAAATTCCATCAATGGTATGTATCTATCCCAGCTACCTTCAAACTCCAAAACACACGCTCGCATCATATCCTTCAAAATTTGAATAACTCTTTTTGATTGTCCATCTGTCTGGGGGTGAAAAGAAGTGCTGAAATTCACTTTAGTTCCAAGGGCCTTTTGCAAACTAGCCCAGAATCTAGAAGTAAATCATGGATCTCGATCTGATACTATCGACAATGGTACACCATGCAATCTCACTATCTCACGGATATATAACTCTACCAATTGATCCAAACTATGATCCATCCTAACTGGTAGAAAATGAGCAGACTTAGTTAATCTATCAACAATCACCCAAACTGCATCATGCTTCTTCTGAGTCAGTGGCAACCCAGTCACAAAATCCATATTAATTCATTCCCACTTCCACTTCCACTTCCACTCTAGAATAGTCATAAAATTCATAGTAATACATAGTAATTTGTTCCCACTTCCATTCTTATCAAATAGAGCCAAAACTCTTATACCAATTGAAAACTCAAAAATGATAACAAAACTAAATTAAATAAGAATTAGAGAGAGAAAGTCAAAAGTAGAACATAAAAAATTTATAATGGTTCGACCAATAAATGTCCATATCCACTTACGTAAGCAATCCACTTGTGTTACACTTATCAAATTAATGATATAATAACATGATTATTCAACTAAGAATTAAACCCTAATATTTTTTTGAGGATTACACTAAAACATTTACAAAGTGTTTTCCTAAAGCTCAAACATAATCTTCACTCAATCTTAATTATTTTCTATTTTTCAAAATATAATTTAAGAAAAAACAACAATTGAAAATTCAAAAACTGTACAAGAGATTTATATCAAAAATACAATAAACATAAAATTCAACCATTTATGAGCTTAAAAAGAAATAAAAGTAATTAATGATCAAAGATTGTATTGTTACCTTATATAAGGTTAATCTTCATTAATATAAAGTATTTCTTACCCAAATGGCCATTAAAAATGTATTTAATGCATTTAAAATCGTTAAATGACATTTTAAACGTTTGTAAAAAAAATTATATGTAGATTGCATACAACCAAACAACCTAATGGTATGACCAGACTAATTGGGCTATAAAGGGTTGTACGACTATACAGTCTAGTGGTATAACCGTACCATTACCTTATGCTTAAATTTGAAACTTCAAATAATTTAGACAGTCATGGTATGGGTACCAAAATTGGTATAATGGTACCAATATATTTTATCCAAAAACTGTCACACCCTGACCTAAGACCCACGAGGTGATGACATGATCCCGTAGCATAACCATTGTTTTCCCGTCTTAGGAAAACAATAATTATACCACAAGGGATTTTACATATAAAACATGCATGCAATCATTCACACACCTCGCATACATACAAATGTACACAACAGCACATCATCACGACGCATACACAATCATAAATACACCATACATACGCATGCATTCGTACCAAGACATGTACACATACACGTATACATCCAAGCACTCATACGCAAAAGACCAAAACTTCTAGGGTGTCAAATGCGAGTGTGACAAAAACAACCCTAAAACAAGTTGAAACAAACCAATTTTCAAAAATAACAATTAAAATAATTAATTATCAATATAAATATGATTTGTTAATAACGAAATTAAAATTAAGAATCCTCAATATCCAATAAATCATATATTATTTTAAGATAAATAGATTTTAAATAAACTTAAAATTTGATATATGTAATTAAAATTATTTTAAAAATAGGATAAACTACTAAAAATTACTATAATTACAATGATGTATTAATTTTTGTGAATAAGAAATACATAATGTAAGATATTAACAAATACATCTAAAACCTTGAAGAAATTTTATTACAATACACTTCAAAAAATAATTGTAGTTACATTTGATCCAAAATACATATATTTTAGTTTTGTTCGGTGGAAATTTGATTATTGTCTTAAATTAATTAAGTAGTTATGATGTTATAACATACATAAATATAAATTACATTATATTTTATTAATCAAACATAATAATATATTGATAAAAATAATAATATAATATAATAACATTATGTGGCATGAGAGTTTATCATGATTTAAGAAACCTTATTAGAAAGTATTACCATATAAAATCAAATAACCTACTGTTGAAATAGAGTTTATTTTTTCTATATTTCTTAATAGTATGTAGACATTTATACTAACATAATATTAATATTATTGTAAGGATTACATTAATGAATATTCTATTCATTAATAATATAAATAAAATAATTATTATTATTAATGAGTGTTCTTACTATATCTATTAATGTAATTCTATTATAATCATTATAAAATTAGTAAATATACAATTTTTTTCTATTTTTTTATTTTTCCTATAATTTTTTTCTTTTTTTGCACTCTTTAATCAAATGTTAATTTTGTTAAGATTTGAATAAAAATCCATAAAATTATTATGGTCAAAACTTAAACAAATTCTTAAGAAGACTAAAAGATGTTTATGTGATAATGATTTAATTCCTATTTTTTAAGATACATACTTCTTCACTTCCTAAAGTAAGAATTCCCATTGTTTATTATTGAATCAAAAAATGTCAAATAAAAAATACTTATTTTTTTACTATTGTAGTTTTTTTTTCACTAAATTATTTTTAAATATTATTTAAATCATGCAGAAGTTTAAATATCTTAATAGTTGTTAATTGTGAAAGTGAATTTGAATCTTTAGAATTGGTTATCCATTTGAAAAGTAAAATCTCAATACAAAAATTACTCGTTATTTTATAAATCTCTTTTATTCTTTATAGAATATTTTGAGACAATTCTAATATATTGTAATATATTGTAATAGTTTATTCTTTAATTATTTACTTTATATGTATATAGTTAATATCACCAAAAATGTAACTATTTATAAATGTCATAATTCTAAGCAGTAATTATTTGCAAAAGATATCATTGCTAATGGTTATTTCCAATATTATGAGTCAAGTTAATATACACCAAATATGAGTGACCTTAAATTTAAGATCTAATATCTCTTACTCGTACATAATGGGTTCAAAAATATTATTATGTTCCCACTAGAATAATATTTTTTTTTGTATAAGATTCATTCATGAAAATAGGTAATGTGACCAACATATCATAAGAGTCAAATATCATATAATTGCTAAGTGTACATATCAACTTAGATGAGTATAACATTTATGTAGTACCTTCAATCCATTAGTCATATTATAGTTCTTTTATGATCTTTTTTTATATATTTTATAAATATAAAATATTTTGTATTCACAATTATGTATATCACATATCAACATAGTCGTTTGATCGATTGAATACAAATAATGTGACACTAACAATTCTCTTTTTCTAAAATTTTTCTATCTAATTGAATTGCTTTTCTGGATATGCCTCATTAAATTGACTCATCTATAATCATTGATAATATTCCAAGATAACAAACATTTAATTAAAATATTGAGAAATAAATCAAAATCAAAATGTACAAATTATGAATTTTATGATCTCAAATGACTTGCACAACTAGGGAGTAAAGATGACTCTTTAGTTACCTTTTGGTTGAATGATGCACATGTAGTATAAACACACCAATTACACTTATGGTATACTCCTCATTTCTCGTAAAGTGTATGTTTAATTTATAAATTTATATAGTACAAGTGATAATTAAAATACTTTTTATATTTAACTTGAATTCACAATTCAACTTTCTTTTATCTTTTATAATAAGACTTCACCTAACATATTAAGATAGATAAGGTAAGTCATGTGAGTATTCAACTTTTATCACATATATATTATTTTAGTGATCTCATCTTGATTCTTTTATCAAGATGATTTTATTTTAAACCTAAACTCTCAAATCTCTCATATCAATTTAAAATTATTTTATTTCAATGTATTAATAAGATATAGAGACAATTACCTATGTGAGAAGGTCAATATTTCATTTGACATACTTTTCATCTTAATGCACGTAATATTTAATGCATGCGTGCTTAATAATATATGTATAAAGCATAATTAGCATTAATAAAATAATTAATTCATACAAAAATGAATACTTTTTGGGAAATTGATTACACATTTTATAATGTGAACTATTATATTGCAACTATTTAATATATACAAATGCATTATTTTTTAATTTAAGTACAATTATGTCTTTTTACAATTTGATATCTACATGTTTGATCTTAAAATTATACTTTAGATATTTTTTAAATATAAAAGAATCTATACTTTTTACAAAATTCATTAATATTAAATTTTGATAGATATCAATAAACTTCCAAGTGAATTTGATTAAAGACTCTTAAATCAAACAAACTAATATATTATCCCTGAACATCAAACAAATTTCATTTGTAATTATTAATTGACTACATTTTATTTAGGTATATAATCTTTTGTTTATACCTCATTTTCAAAATTGTTCTATATATAGTTAATAAGTTACAATTTGTTTTAAAAATATTATCATAAATAACTCGTAGTACTTAGATATCTAATATCATTTGAAACTTTTCAAATGTATTTGATTTAAGTTAAATTTTAATAGATTAATGAACATCTATATGAGATATAACGTATAAAAGTTTTATTATTTGTTACTTGAAATAGATAGATTTGTTCATATTTGGTAATGCTTCCACATGGATCAAATATGTTTAATGAATAAATTTATGCTTAGCTTCATAAAATCATCATGATCCTTTTATCTTTTAATTCCTCATATATATAGCACAACATAATAAATTTTAATACGAGAATATATTATAATACTATAAAATTTGAAATCAATTCGAATGAAATAAGTGTTATTATTGTTATTCAAATCTATTAGATCTACAAACATCTCTCAATCCATTACTTTTTGAATAGTACTCTTATGATAAACTCTTCATGCTATTATCAAAATAGTTCTTTAAGAAAATAATAATTTTTCCAATGCAAAACTAGTTTTAATTTCAAGGCCATAAACATTTATATGTACTATATCAATGTTTAGTCACATACATAACTATTTTATAATGAATTAAAATAAATTGATAAGAATTATCATATAATATAAAATTAAAAATTCATTATGTTTCCAATCATCATTCATATATCATAAAATTATTTTGTTACCACAAGATTATATTTTCTAAGATAATTCAAAATTGAATACTTTATAACAAAAACAATATCATAAATCATCATCAAAATAAAGCACAATTTAATATTTTTATCATAAAACATGATTCGAACTCAACACTAAATTTATTCATATGTTCAACATAAAAAATATATAATTCAATAATAAATAAGCAAACATATTTATAAATTAATAAACACATAATACTCATATTTAAATATTATGTGGTACTAAACATATAAATCATATAAATATGTTCATATCACAAATTATATCATAATTGCATAATAATTACAACTTTTGACTTCTTAAAATATTCAAACATATTATTCAATTTCATTGAATCATCTATAATGAACATATTTTAAAAATATATTAGTAAATATTAACATGGACTTGGCCAAATTTTTTCTTAAAAATATTAGTAAATATTTTTCTTTTTAATTTTTATCTCTTTAATCAACGTTAAAAATAAATATCTATGTTGATATAAAAAATGATTTTAAAATATTAATAATTTTAAAATAAATTTTTGGACCTATCAATGAAAATTAGGATGGTCCATGGATTGATTAACTGGTCCATTAGCATTAAAAAAATCAACCTATCGATTTTGATTTTTTAAAATTTCAAATCTAAACAAAAACCATTGTTAATGGTTAATCATGTATCAATTAATCATAAAAATGGTTCATTTTTGGTTTTTTAATTTTTAACCATTAATTTAAAAAATTTAAATTTTAATATATTATAAAATTAAAATGATTCCAAATATAAAAAAATCACTTATATAAAAATGAATAAAATAAGAAAAATATAATTGAAAGAAATTTTTAATTTTAAGATTATTATTATGTTAATTTTATAAATTGAAAAGGTGAAGCAATAGAAAATAAAATAAAAACCAAAAAAATGAAACTCACATAGAATAAAAGAAAAAAACACACAAAAGCTACTTGTGACCTACATGTTACTCCCCAAATGGCCAATTATTGATACAATGTCTTAAGATTCAAATCCTTGACCTCATCATCAACATGTTTTCACCTTATCATTAGGCTACAAGCCTATTTCTAATTATATTATGTGCAACAAATATATAGATATAACATATTATTAATAAATTCATTTGATTTGGTTAAGATATGGACTTTTAACCTTAAAAATTAGAATCAAAAACCATAAAAATTAAAAATAAAAAACCTAAACTTGAATCATCATATCAGTTAACCATTAATTTTGATCTTTTTTTATCAATTTCAGCTTGATTTTTGGTTCCATCGATTTATTTAGACAAATATAATGAAAATTGTATTGAAAGATACCTGTAGACTATTTATCATATCCAAATGCATGTACATCATTGATTTAATATAGGATGTCGAAAAAACTCGCCAAAATTGAAAATCTAATAAAAATTAATGAAAAATTTGAAATTAATGGTTAATCAATCAGATGATTTAGATTTTCATTTTCATTTTTTATTATCTACAATTTTCAATTTTGATTTCAGATTTTGATTTAAAAAGCTCATTTCATTTAGTTAACAACCAAATCAAAGTATATCCCATTATGTTGTATATTTATTTATTATCTCATATTTAATTGAATTTGAGCTTTAGCTCAAATGGTTAAGTCATTAGACAAAATGATGTATTGGTCATCAGTTTGGCTTTTGCAAGTTTACCTATCCTTTTGATTTATAAAACTAAGATAATAATAACCTTAAAATTATAATTTCTTTCAATTATATTTTTAATATTTTATATTAATGAGTTTTTTAATATTTCAAAATATTTTTTAAAACAATGGTTAAAAATCAAAAAATTAATTAATCAAATCATTTTCATGATTAACTGTTAATAATGTATATTTTGATCATTATAAACATGTTGATGAAATTTATTTTTCATAAAAAAAATCATAAAAAGGTGTTTGGTTCACCAACATCATAATATATTAAAAGAGGAAGGGGATAACGGAAAATATAATAAGATGTATTCATCAAAAAATAATAATGTTAAAATTATTGTCACCGAAAGTTTTTAAATTAATATAAATAAATAATAAAGAATTACACATAAAACATTACGATAATCAACTAAATTTGAATATATGATTATCTAAGAATTATTTATTATATAATTATTGCATAAATATCTCATATTATTAAAGTTTCACTTAGTATTTTCAAACTTATATATAAAAGTTAGGTGAAATAGATTGGTGAAACATATTTTTCTCGAGCTTTTAGCTCAAAGAAAGTATAATATATGCTAATATGTTAGTTTTTTTGATTATTTTTAGTTGATAAAAATTTATTTTTTTATAAAAAATAAAAAATATTAAAATTACTACATTTTGAAGTATCTTTAAGATTCTTAAATTAATATAAATAAAAAATACAATATTAAAATTAAAATTTTAGGACTATTAATTGGTATGTATAGAAATGATATGTATTATAGAAATGGTACGTATAGTAATATAATTTTATGATAGTTAAAATTACATCTTATGATATAATTTTAAATGATATATATATAACAATAAAAATAAAATTATTTTTTTGAAACTATTTGCAAAAGTATGAAAAATTTCACAAAATTTTGGTTATTTAAAATTTAAATTCAAATCTTTCATGAATTATGTATTATTAAAACTTCAAATTTCATATAAAATATTAGGCAAAAGAAAACAACATATAAAAAATTTTATAATATAGTTCCATGTATGACATGAGGAATTGAAAATTTATTGAAGATGAATCAATTTCTAATTAATAAAAATAAAAAATTAAAATTAAATTTTTAATATTATGAACTAAATTTTCGAGCTCTAATACCATTATCCAAATTTAAATACCCTAGTAATTGTTAATTGTGAAAGTGAATTTGAATCTTTAGAATTAATTACTCCATTGATAAGCAAAATTATAATATGAAAATCACTTACTATTTCACAACATAAATCCCTTTTATTCTCTATAAAATATTTTGAGATAATTCTAATACATTATAATAAATCAATTATTAATATATTTTCTTTATATGTATATATAGTTAATATCATCACAAAATATAACTATTCATAAAGATCATAACTCTTAGTGGATTATTTTTGAAGGTTATAATCATTAATAGTTATGTCTAATATTATGAGTTAAGTTAATATATCCATTATGAACAGGCTCAATATAAATTGATTTTCAAAATTAAAAATCTAATTTGAAAAAATGAAAAATCAAATTAAATGCTAAACCTAAAAAATTTAATATAGATTAATAATTTAATTAGTAATAAAATGAATTAATTTTAAAAATAAATTGGGGTTTTTTTTTATCTCTATTTCAATGAGTTGTTTATTAAATTGTTGCAATTGCAATTGCAATTGATTTTGATCTTGAAGGGTAAGGAAGAGATCTTCAAAAAGTGGATGAAATCCCAAAATAGGTTACACACAAATTATAGTGGTTTGACATAAAGATTGTCTATATCCACTCTTCTAAATATATAATTTAGAGTTAATTAATGTTTTTAAGATTACAACAATATATTCTTCAATCAAAAATCTTAGTCCTAGTGTTTTATAGATTCATACTCAAATTTTTATAATTATATTCAATATCATAAGAATTTTTCTCAATTATGATATCAAATTTCAAATAATTGCTCTTACCAACTCAAGAGTAATTAATCAAACAAAAGCAACTAATAAGTTCAAAGTAGACAAGAGTAATAAGAGTGAAAGTGTTTAATATTCAAGTTACTTGTTTGAAAAAATAAATTTCAAGCTTTAAATATGTTTCTCTTTCCTCATAATCCATTACTCTAAACATTTAATAAAAATAGTCCCATTACAAGCCTTTTAATTTAATACTCAAAATCGTATACGGTTGTACGAAATTTAGATGCATATGTATCAAATCTTCTACCAAAAACATAAAACTTGCTCAAATACTAACAAATGATACGATTATATCAAGCCTTAGTTTGAAGAAAATCATATAAACTATAAATAAATTATTTATTAATATCAAAATCCTAAAGGGTTAATAGTGAATTTTTATAATCCTCTAAACTATTTAAATGTTTATGATATTTTAAGAAAAATGGGGGATTTTACTTTGCATCAATCAAACAGAATTTACTTTTTCGATATAAGTAAGGAAAAAACTGCATGTATATAAATATTATGAAAAACCATTTATCTATACATGAAAATTGTAAGATATTTTGTACTTTAATCACGTGAAAAGCAAGATAACATTGTTTAATTTAATTTAATATTTTAATGTTTATCAAATAAGCATCCATTTAAATTTAAGTACTACAAATTTATAATCTTTTAAACCTAACGACAGTTAAATATTATACTAATTAATGATTTTTTTCAATATAGATAAAATGGTGGAAATCAACATGAAAAATAATATAAATAAATGATTGGATGTTGAGGATATATTGGAACTAATAAAATGGAGGAATTATTATTTAGTTAAAATATATTGTGTGTTTTGTTGTAAAATGATTCTGAAAAGTCACCAGCGAGCTGTCCATTCCTAATCGAGTAAGTGAAAAGAAATAAACTAGCAGAAGAAATTCCATTAACCAATCCCATCATCTCTTCATCTTTTCCTTGTGTCGTCTCCTTTTCTTACGTTCCTGCAATTGGCTGGTTTTTTGTTATTGTTTTGGATCTGGAGAAAAGCTAAGAAAACCCAAAAACATATGCATTTTACTTGTTTCTTTTAGGGTTTCTGTCTATGATTATTCGCTAAATTTAGCTAAAATGCTGCCACTATCACTCTTCACGGCTTGTCCTTGTCTTCCTTTTTTATTTTAACTGATACCCATTTCTTCTTTTTATATGCTGGTTTATTCCCTGAACCCACAAATTGACTAAAACGCCAAGATTCATAAACAGCACAAAAGACTGGAAGATTTCTAGTTTCTTCTTTTAGCAAAAAAAGAGAGAGAGAGAGAGAGAAAGAAAGAGGAGGGAAGGTGGAAAGATTGTTGTTGTTTTTGTTGGTGTAATGGCTAGAGAGAAAATTCAGATCAAGAAGATCGATAACGCTACTGCTAGACAAGTTACCTTCTCTAAAAGAAGAAGAGGGCTTTTCAAGAAAGCTGAAGAGCTTTCTGTTCTTTGTGATGCTGATGTTGCTCTTATCATTTTCTCTTCTACTGGAAAACTATTTGAGTATTGCAGCTCCAGGTATTTTTCTTTCTATATTCCTTCCTTTATCATTTGTTTTATGCATTCATGTATGTTTGAGATTATGATCATGGTCAAAGTTACTGTCTTTATGGTTAAAAGAAAAAAGAGGTAAACAAATCCAAGAAAGTTTATTAGAGTCTTGAGGAAAGAGTTTGATGTTTTTATCCTGAAAGTTAAAAACTGGGTCCTTGAGAGGAAGGAAGAATAAAATGATTAAAAGATTAAATCCACTTGGAGCTTCATAGGAGTTTGATCTTCTTCTGGTTGTTTCCTCTGAAGATTAAAAATAAGCTAATACAGAAAATACTGATATACGTATATTGGCTTTGCTGAAGGTTTTATTTATTATATATGGATTATCGTGAATTGATTGATTTGATAAGATATCATGATTCAGACAATAAACTAAGGAGGGTCTATGGGGTTACTGTTTATATATAGGCTGTATCATCACTTCAGTCTGGTTCTTTCACCAATATCTATATATAATTTAATAACCCTTTTCGTGAACAACATAACTAAATCAGTCTTGTTTGATAGTGTTTCTCCGGGGAGAAACTTGGGGATTCTTCCATGAAATATGGTTCTACAGTAGGCTAGGTTGCATTCCTGCAATATTTATTATGGTCTCTCTTATCTCCACATATTCTTTGTTGTATGTGGGACAAGATAAGATATCAGAGGATAAGATGAAACTGACTTGCTCCTTATATATAACATTATCAGCAAAGATTTATGTATATAAGGGAATTTGTTTTTATTTTTTTTCAGAAAAAGTAGATCATATAGGGATACATCAAGCATCTGTTAATAGGATTGATAAGCGTTGCAGTTTGTTGATTGCTATTTAAGAAAAGCAAAGACAACCATGAATAACATAGTGAATGCTACATTAATTTGTTTGATAATGTGTAGAAGATAGAAATAAAGGAGATGAGAAACCCAAGAATGTGTATGTGCGTATGTGTATATATTTATATAAAGAAAGAAAGAATAGCAGCTTTGGTCAGTTTTGGCATATGCTTCTCTTTTTTTCCTCTTTTTTTTATCCATCGTTATGTTTTGGTGGTCCTGAATAGCTCAAGTCGAGAAAATGGAGAGGCAGAACTAAGAGAAATATAGCATTGCCGTGTTGGTGATCGAGATGGTGAAAGAGATTTAAAGTGATTGAAGCAAATTCTGACTTATAAAACAACTATATATGGCCTATCTCGGTTATCAAACCATTATAGAGTGGTTTTATTAGGATTACGAACACCATTGAGATGGACTGTTTTGAGGCGCGAAATGTGAGACCTTCAAGAGAGGATGATATCTCTTTTAATCAAATTTTAGCATTATTGTATTATTAGATTCAGATCTAAGTCATTCACTCTAAATGCTTTATGATTTTTGGTATGGTGTTTTGTAGAAGTGATAGAAAGACTAATGCACGTTTGTTCAAGTTGGACAAGAATGATCTTCTTTTAATGCAAGAATCATGTGAGGAAAGAAACATATAGTGTAGAAGGCGGTACTAATTGGGAAGGACAAAGGATATGCATACTTGCATTGCAAAACTTAGAGAGGGCCATTGTGTTTGTTTCACATATTAGCATGTGCAAATGTACTTGCTAGAATCATATGCGATCCTCCTTTCACTAGTTCAGAAAATGATCGGTGATTGATTGCCAAGAAACCATGTGGAGGGTAAGGTTCTTGGGTATGCATGACCTACTACATAGTACTGCATAGACTAGTCCATATGTAATAGGTATAAGGTTCTATTAAGTTTCATAATTACATTGGACGATGCTAACTTCATTTGATTTTAAAACTTATAAAATTATATTAATAAATAATATTTTTTACAATTAACTATCAAATATTATCTGAAAAAAGAAATTGAACTATCATTTTGAACATCTAAAGGAGGGAAATGAGGCTTTTAATCATGATATTTTTAAGTCTCATAATTATATTAATAATCGTATATAATTTGTATTTGTATTAAATGCATTGTTTTTATGTAAATATCGATCCAACTGATACAGTCTAATTAAGCTTACAAAAGATTTTTTGTCTGCAGATAATTCAATGTAATCACTCCAAAATTCATCATTAGTTTATGTTAGCCGATTAATTCTTTTGTTTTGTACATAATTTTTGAACTGACTATTCATTATTCATTGTCTTTTTTTGATTTGATTTCTTTTTTTTTTTTTTATAAATTATTTGCATCATTAATCCTATGGTGGGTCTTAAATGATTTCTTTCACCCTTTGAGTTAGATCCCAGATCGTGATTTTATTTAATTTTGTCATTCGCATCAGAATTCTGCTCTTGATGTTAGTATGCCATGTACAAGCTTAAAATTCCCTGACCAAAAATTTAGGACAAATCAATCCACTTTTGCCTAACCGTATTGTCCGTTTATTACCAACTTAATTTGGCGCTGATGGGTGATTTTAAGACATGCCACTCCTCTTAGCACATGATGGGTTTTCATGATTCACCTAAATCAGTTAGCACTGAACTGATTTTAAGGGTGATCGAGTAGTGGATGAACAATGGCTAAATGGAATAATAAAAGTATAGCATATCATTGAATTAGTAGCTGAAAAGAATTTACTCTTCTTCATCTACACCTTTAAATCTACGTTAAAGGGGTTGGCATTAGAGATTACATCTTATCTAAACCATGTGCATGCATTAAATGCATGCACTAAGCTAATAACATTGTTTTATTTCTATATTAAACTCATTTTCTCTTCACGTTCCAAGAAAAAATTTAAATCAAAATTCAAATATTACAACTTCATTAATCTAGATAAATCTTTCATGAAAAAGATGCAGGATTCGGTGAATTTCTATGTACAATCTAATAGTTTTTGTATACAAAGCTTTAAATAGCTAATTATAATAAAATATAATTAAGTAATAATTACTTACATATATATGGTGAGCTATATAAATGGGATATTGTGATCATGATCATTGAGCTTGCCACAATATTCATTACCTTTTTTCTTTATATTGGTGTGCGCTTTAAATTCATACTGATTTTATTATTATTAAATTTGGATGTTGAAGCATGAAGGAAATACTAGATAGGCATAACATGCACTCGAAAAATCTGGAGAAGCTGGAGCAACCCTCCCTGGAGTTGCAGGTGGGTTGTTCTCTCTTTCTGTATATATATTTCTTTTCCTTATTTTGCTGGGTATTAATTAACATTTATGATTGGTGCTGCTGAAAAATGCAGATTCTTGTTAGCATATGATGATTACTTTTAACTTTGCTACGTTGGTATCAAAACTCCAACTCTGCTTTGAACACAAATTACTTGGACTTGACTTTATGGATTTTTATTTTTTATCAAACAATTTCGGAAAAATGTGATAGAATGACTCGTGGTATCAAAAGTAATATTTGCAAGTCAGTTTTTGACATGATAAAAGAATAGGCCTTTCTGTATTGTAGCTGGTGGAGAACAGTAACTGCTCTAGATTAAGCAAGGAAGTTGCAGAGAAAAGCCATCAACTGAGGTAAGTTTTGATCTGTTAATCAGTTTATACATATTACATGACATATACTTATATACTATGATTTGCATGTGAAAAAAGACAAATGAGAGGAGAAGAGCTCCAAGGATTAAGTTTACAAGATTTGCAGCAGCTAGAGAAGTCTCTTGACGTTGGATTAGCCCGTGTGATCGAAAAGAAGGTCCATGCTTTTCTTTTTTATGGCCTGAGTTCTGGTTGAAATTTTGATCATATACGTTATTCTCTTGGCTGCAATGAAGATTACTGATATTACATTATTTTATGTTGATATCTCTCAGGGTCAGAAAATCATGCAAGAAATTAGCCAACTTCAAAGAAAGGTCAGCTTCTAAACCATGATGTAGTTCGAGCTTATTTCTGACGCATCCATGTCTAATTCCTGTACATGCAAACTTTTTTTGAAAAATCGTTTGGGTTTTTACTATATGCTATGAAAATGAACAACACACCTGCTTAGCATGTGTGTATGGATTGTCAAACGCCAAATCTGATAAGAATATTGCTATCTGCAATCGTTTATTTTACATTCTGCAGTTATTTCTAACAATTCATAATTACGTTGATGGTTCAAGTTGTTAGTCATAGGACAACTTTTCTGGGTTCTTCTGGTTTTCAAGTTTGAGATTTCCTTCGATTTCTTAGCAATATGTTTGATTAACATTTGAATTTTTTTCTATAATATATAATTGTTACGAATCGATCTGTGATATGTTTATTTTTTTTCTTCGTATGGAATCCATTGAAACAAGCAGGGATGGCAATTGGTGGGAGAGAATGAAAGACTAAAGCAACAAGTACGTCTCAATTTTCTCTCATACATGCACGTAAAGCTCATATTTTTGATATAGATGATTCTTTGTTTACGATATTAAATGTGAAAGGTTGGAACCAAAATCTGTTATTGAAGGTTGTGGAGATGGCAAATGGTCGAAAACAGCAGCAGGCAGGAGCAGGTGATTCGGAGAACGTAGTTTACGAGTCATCAGAGTCTGTGACCAATGTCTGCAACTCAAACGCACCATCAAATGACTATGAAAGCTCAGATACTTCCCTTAAATTGGGGTTAGTGCAGATCATTTCCGATCATCTGACCTTAAAAAAGAATGAAGCATGTTTTGTTTTGTTTGGTCATATGATTCTGGTTTCATGGCAGGTTACCATACGCAGGCTAGATGGGAAGCTGGAAAGGGAGAATGCAGCCATGTTGATAATCATAATTAAGAGTGGGATGGTGCATCTTTTGTTGTATTAACATTATTTACTATCTAACATAAGGCCACATGATATATATATATATATATCTATGTGCCCTTTTGGACTGATCCATGAAAGCCAACGTACCCTTTTACCATTTTGTTTCAAAGGCTCCTAACTAGGACCGCGCATCGGTCGGTTTGGTACCCAAACCGAACCGGTTCACTAAAACCGAATTAACCGAATTTTTATTTTTACAAAACCAAAATTGATCGAATTAATATGAAAATCGACTACCAAATTGAATCAAATATTTGGTTTGGTTCAATGTCAAACTGAATAATTGAATTAACATCAAATACTTAAAATAAACATTAAAAAATCGAATCAAATCAAATTGAACTAAATCACACCATACCAAAATATTTGATTTTTAAATATTTGGTTTGGTTCAGTTGTTTTGGTTTTTAATGGATTAATAATCAAACCGAATCAACATGTAAACTTTTTTCATTCTTAAGAACCGAACCCAAATCAAGAATTAAAAAATCAAACCGAATTAACTAATTCGATTTAATTTGGTTAGATTCATCGGTTTTTACTTCATTTTGCTCACCCCTACTCCTAACCTTCCCATATATACCATCATCTCCCTCGACCTCTTTAATATATAGATATCCACTCCCACATCGATGTCCTTAAAAAATGATATAGATGTGTCGATCTATCTAACCCATTTTTAATTTCTCAAATTTCTATCTACGTTTTAATTATCCAACCTATTTTTCATTTATTTTATATATCTTTATATTTTTAATCAACTATTCTACAAGTACATTTTATTTGAAATAATGTTTTAAAAATATTGAAACATATAATAAGGTATTAAAAATATCTAATTAAAGGTGTGTTTAATAATGTTAATTGACAATTATTCTAATTTAATTGTTTTCTTTTATAAAATTGAATAAAAAATAAAATCAAAAAGTGTCTTTTTCAAATTCAAAGTTGAAATAATGTCAAACAAGGTATGTAAGGTAGATTTTTGACTTGGACAGAGTAGCTGCATTTTCCATGCAATCGTCGCCATCTTCACGATCCTTCGATGTGTTTTCACCGTCTCCTTCAACTGGCACAACCGGATTTGGAAAGTCACAAGCCAGGTCAATGTCAATTTAGACAAAAAGGTGATTCATATCGGCTCTGGAAGACGGTTAGGAAGGAAGATATGATTGCATACGAGACTAAGGAAAAGCAATGACTATTGTATCGCTTTTCGAGGGACGGTTACGAACGAGAGAACCAGAGGCAAGGCGGACGAAAGACGAATGAAACCACCTTTATTACCAGAGGAGCTGACCGTAGGCAATTACTATTGTGACCAAAGGATAAGACTCTTTTTCTATTATAAATGAAAGTAAGTCAAGTATTCCGACATAAAGTTTGTGGGGCGATTGACCTTTTTCGTGTAAAAAACTTTTTAAATTACGATTTTGGTGTGGAAACAGAAAAAATTCCCATTTTGGTGTTTTTGTACAAAAGTCAATATACATACTTTAAGTATTTGGAATTTAGTATAGTAGTAATAAGATTTTAAACTTTTCTACCTAGAATCTTTTATTTTACCCAAATAAGTCTAAAATAGTTTTTTATTTTCAAAAAACTGAAAATCCAAAAATAAAAAAAATCTTCTGGAATAGTTTTTATACTATTCAAATTAAAATTTGTGAAAACAAGTTTTAATGGGTATTCATACCGAATCCTCAGACTTTAGTAATCCATCAGGATTAACGTCCTTCATTAATGTTCAAAATGAGGTAAACCAGCTCCTAGAAAATTTTCATTCTCTAGGATCTACAGGAGATTCACCAGAACAAAGACAAGCTCTAGCAAGTGACATAGGAAAATTGGTGAACGAAAGGCTAGATGCAATAGAGCGGGAAAGAGCTTTAAAAAGGCCAAAAGGAAATTTACCTGAAAAGGAAATTTTGAGGCTAAGAAAAGAAAAATAGTTCCCTTCATAACAGATCCAAAAATCAAGGCAGCAAACATGGATAGTAACAATCTAGCTTAAGATCTTAGGAAATCTTTAGGACTGATAGAAGAAGCGCCTTTGCACATAGATGATCGAACGTTCAATGAGCTTCTGTCTACAAAGAAAGCTATATACAAGCCTAATTATCCCCATAGAACTAAAGAAGAGTTTATGTCAAGGGATAATCCTCTTAGGCCTGTAATCAGCCCAGCAGCGTTTCTAAACCTCGATTGTGAAAAACATGCTTCTGAAAGAATTGATGAGTGGATCACCATGATCAAATTCACAATTAAGTCAGGATCATATAGTCCAGCAGGTGCGTATGAATTATGTAAAGCAACGATGGTAGGGAATGCTCAGAAATATTGGGATTCATTAATAGTACACACTCCCATTAAAGAAGAAATAGAAAAAGAAGTGATAACAGATGGAGTATTAACTATCGTGGTAGATGCTTTAAAAAGAGAATTTTGTGGTTTCTCTTTATCTACTGAGTCTTTAGAAAAAGAACAATCCTTAGCAGCATTGATAAAATTGCAAATCTGTGATATGTGCTTTTTTGATAATTTTGCTTGTGAATTCCAAAAGTATTATTACAATCTCGATCTAATGTCACAGAATTACATGTCAGAATTATTTTTTGCA
>CANYBF010870038.1:0-12201 GCA_948192965.1 Dalechampia spathulata
TAATTTTATCTAATTAATAATATTAATTAAAATAATTATTCTATATAATTAATCTAAATTATTTTTAATATAATTAAACTAATTCTAATGATATAAAAAATTAAACTAATGTTATACTAAACCCTAATTTAATTAAACTAATATTAAATTAAATAATATCATAAAATTTAATTAAACTAACATTAAATTAAATAATATCATAAAATTTAATTAAACTAACATTAAATTAAATAATATAACAAATTTTAAAGAAAAAAAATAAAATGAAATTGGAAAAATCCAACCCATCAGCCCTTACCCCCAACCCAACCCACTTCTCCTTCTCTCTTCAGCCGGGCCTTCAACCCCCAGCCTAACCCAACCCCCCCTTCTCCCTCCCTCTTCAGTCGGGGCTTCAGCCCCCCTTGCCTCGGTCGTAGTTCCGCCTCTGATTATATATACAAGTAAGTCAAGGTTGTATACAGTGAAAACATTAGTTTCGGTTTATGATTATCGATGGTTCGTTGTCACCAGTACAAACTTTATTATAGTAAATCTTCCAGCAATCAGAGGGTGTAGCTTAAATGGTATGGCGCTTACTTGAAGCACAAGAGGTACTGGATCGATACTATGCATTATGCTATGATTTTATTTAATGGGTAACTATTCATATAAGATACAATTCTTCTCCATGAGATTTATACAAAAGTAAATTGATATTATGGAAATTACTTGTCAAATATATAATATCTTTGCACATTATAATTCTCTCAATTTTTTTAATATATTTCTTTTTTTTTCGTAAGATTTTTTTATTTCATTTAACTGCTTTTTTCCTGAACATACTTCATTTGATCAAATCATCTATTCATTGATAACATTCAATAAAATATTAAGAAATAGATCAACATTAAAGGGTAAAAAATTTGAAAATTTTATGATCTTAAAGACTCATACAACTAAGGAGAAGAGAACAACTCTTTAATTACATTCTTAATCAAATAATGTATATGTAATATGAAACACATATTAAAGGTCTAATTTTTCCTATCTTGTAAAACATATATTTAATTATAAATTTATACCATACAGGTGATAATTTAAATATTCATTATATTTAACTTGAGTTCATAATTCCTTTTTTTCTATCTCTTATATAAGGACTCTACTTGGTATATTATATTAAGACAAGTAAGGTGAATTATGGGAGTTAGTTTCGACTTAGTATATATATTATTTTATTAATTTCATCTTTATTTTTTATCTAGATGAATTTATTTTAAATCTTAGCTCTCAAATCTCATATCAATTTAAAATTATCTTATCTTTATTTATCAATAAGATATAGAGATGATTGTGCATGTGTGAAGGTCAATTTTCTGTTCAACATATCTTTCATTTAATACATGTAACATTTATATCTGTGTGTTTAATAATATACATATTAAACATAGTTAGCATGAATAAAACAATTCATTCATTCAAAAAATGAATGTTATTTAGAAAATTGATTACACATTTTTATAATGAGAATTCTTATACTCGAACTATTTAATACGTAAAATGCATTTTTTGAAAAGCAATTTTGGTTAAAAGTATTAAAATAAATAAACTCTTGTATTGCCACTAAACACCAAACAAATTTTGATTTTCATTGTTGATCGACTATATCTCGCTTTATGTAAATAATATTTTATTTATATATGATTCTTAATCAAGTTTTACATATAGTTAATGAGTTGTGGAAGTAAAATCATGAATGACTCATAGTACTTAAGATATTTTAATATTGTTTGAATATTTTCAAATGTATTTGACATATTAAATTTTGATAGGCTAATTAACGAACATGTATCTAAGATATATTATAAATAGTTTTATTATCTTTAATATTTCTCCC
Source organism: Dalechampia spathulata (assembly GCA_948192965.1). Lineage (NCBI taxonomy): Eukaryota > Viridiplantae > Streptophyta > Magnoliopsida > Malpighiales > Euphorbiaceae > Dalechampia > Dalechampia spathulata. The sequence goes on from CANYBF010870038.1 coordinate 1,880, forward strand.
ACTTGAATGGAGTAGATTTGTTAATCTTTAGCATTGCTACTACTTGGATCAAATATGTTAATAAACAAAATTTATATTTAGCTACACAAATAAATTATAATGATTCTTTATGTTTTAATGTCTCACATATATGATATAACATAAGAAATTTTGATATAAGAACATCTTATGATATCTTAAATTTAAAACTAATTCAAATAAAATTAGAGTTATTATGGCTATCCAATTTTATTGGATTTACAAACATTTCTCAATCTATTAATTTTGGATAATATTTTTATAGTAAACTCTTCATGATATCATGAAGAGATTTTTTTTAAAGAAAATTTATCCAAGACATTGTTGGTCTTAATTTTTAGATTACAAAGATATATATGTACTATATTAATGTTTAGTCACATATATAATTATTTTGTAACAATTTTGAAATAAATTGATGAGAATTATCATATAGTATAAAATCAAAAGTTTATTATGTTCCCATCATCATTTGTATTCCATTTATCAATTATCATATATTTACTTTTCACTTGATATAAGTAACAAAATACAATTCTAATATAAACTCATATCATCAAAATAAAATCACAATTTGAATATTTTTATCACAAAACATAATTCAAACTTAACAATAAATTCATTCACATACTCATCATTAAAAAAATAATTCAATAATAAATAAGTAAGCATATTTATAAATAGATAAATTTCCAATACTCATATTTGAATATTATATGAAAAATACTCTCTATGTATTACAGCTACATAGATTCATTCAAAAAAAAAATTTTAATATGAGAAAATATTTTTTATAATTTTTATCTCTTGAATTAACATAATAAATTAAAATAAATATTTATGTTAGATATGAAAATTAATTTTAAGTTATTAAAAATTTTAAAATACAATTTTGGATCAATCAATGAAATTGGTGTCAAAATGAGACACTTGTAGGCTATTTATTATATCTAATTATATGCACCATTGATTACGTAATATTTTTATAAAGTAAGCATATTATTTTTTGATGAAATTTCTAGATTGATTAACTATTTTCACTCGCATTGGAGGAGGAGAGTGCATTTTACTCTTATCGTCCAAATATATATCAAACACCAAATTTTCATTGCTTTTTCATAAAAAAAAATGTATTTAATCACCAACATTACTAAAAAAGAGTGACATAAATCATAAAATAATATTTCATCTTTCTTTTCAAATTAATTCTTCGTACTTTCAATTATTTTTATATTTATTTTTGAAATTTTAAAAATTTAATTAATTTTTCTACAAAACTTCAATTCAGACGAGTAATATACCATTGAAAAACTTAGAACAAGAAATTTCCAAACATATAAATTTTATTTTCTAAAACTCTATTATAGAAATTACAAAAATTTCACAATTTTCAATTATTTAACATTTAAACTCAAATATCTCACAAATCGTATATCATTAAAATCTCAAATTTCATGCAAAATGTTATACACATACATATATACATACATATATACATATATAATTTCATACTCTAATTTCATATACACATGAATAATTGAAAATTTTACAATAGATCAAATTGCAATTAAAAAAATAAAAAAAATTAAAACCAGAATTTTCATACTAGTAACCAATTCTTTTAGACTTTAAAACTACTGTTGAAAAATGATTCCTTAGTTGTTGTTGATTGCAAAAAGAAATTTGAATTTTTAAAATTGATTATCTGATGGAGTAATAAAATAACAATATGAAAATTACTCTCTATTTCATAAGTTAAACCCTTTTTACTCTCTAGAAAATGTTTTGAGAGAATTCTAATATATTATAATAATCTATGAATTTATTTTCTTTTTATATATATCATATATATGCTAAAAGTGGGAAAGGGGAAGTGAAAATACAAGTCTACCCCTCTCCCTTTAATTTTAATAATTCAAAGATAAATATTACTTTTTTAATTTTAATTTAAAGATAAATATTATTTTTAAAAATTTACATTAACATAAATATTACTTTTTTAAAATTTATAAAAAATAAATATAAAAATTAATCTAATCAATAAAAATAATAAAATAAATTTTTGTTTAATATAAATTAGTATAAAAATAAATTTATTAATTGTAATTAGTGTATTGCTTTATATTTTTATTAAAATTTTTTAATTTAAATATTACTTTTTAAAACTTATTAAAAATAAATATAAAAATGAATTTAACAAATATAAATAATAAAATAAATTTTTATTTAATGTAAATTAGTGAATAAAATAAATTTATTAATTATGATTAGTATATTATTAAATTATATTATATTATATTTTAAGTAATTATCTTATTAAATTTAAAAAATGGATAACTTAATATTAATTAAGATAATATTAAATTATATTATATGTTACGTAATTATCTTATTAAATTTGAAAAATGGATGCTTAATATTAGTTAGCATAATATTAAATTAAGTTATATTTTACATAATTATCTTATTAAATTTTGAAAATGAATACCTTAATATTAATTAACATAATTGAAAATCCTGCGAAAGTATGACAATACATGTATGATTTATAGTGGTTCAACACAACTCTTTGCCTACATCCACTTCTCCTAAATCTTCCACTTAGGGTTTTACTAAACCAATCAATTAATATAATAAAGGATTTCTCAATACAAATCCAAACCCTAGTGTTTTTAGGCTCATACTCAAACCTTTACAATTAATATCAATCTCACAGTAATTAAACTCTCAATTACAAGATAATACTCCAAGCATTAATGATATACCAACCTAATATTACAATAATCAACACTTAGGTTGTGAAAGTATAGTACAATGAGAGTATACAACATAAGATTAAGTTTTTAACAAGTTAACTTACTTGTTAATGAAGTTCACAGCAATGTAGAAGCTTTGCACAAAAAAATAGCCATTAGAAAATTAATAGCAATGTCAATCTTTTTAAATAAATTTATTAGAAAGCTTTTAAAAACTTTCTGCAGATGCCCGTACGGTCGTATGGATACCTGTACACCTGTATCGCTTTAAAAACAAAACACACGGTAAGCTAGGTACGCCCATACCACCCATTGTTATGCCCATACTAAAGCTACTAGAACTTTTCACAACATTTAGTACGCCTGTACCACCCATGGGTACGCCCGTACCCAAGTTACTCGAACTTTTCAAATATGGGAAGAATGCTTAGTACAGTCGTACCACTCCTTGGTACGCAGCATTAAAGCTATTGAAACTTTTCATAATATTTAGTACGCCCGTACCACACATTGATATGCCCGTACCAAAGAAAGCAAATCAATCTGACTTGATGCGATCAGCCGTATGACCGTACCATACAACACATAACAATGGTACATTCATACTGAAATTAGTACATTTATACCAAAACTAGTATGCTCATACCAAACACAGTAAAGTCAAATCCACTTGGTATGGTCAACTATATGACCGTACCACACAGTACAAAGCAGTGGTAAGCTTGTACCAAAATTGGTACATCCGTACCCCATCCAAAATCATACTTTAACTTGAAATTAACTTAAATTGATTTAAATAAAATACATACATCAAAATCTTGAGTCTAGCAATCTGCCCCCTTTTTAATGTTGGTAATCAATTTAAGTTTAATTTACAAAAACATAATCAAAAACTTTTTATTTGAAAATCTCCCCCTTTGTTTTAGAATTAATGCAATCAATTATCAATAACCAATTAAGCATAAAGGAGAAAAGACATAATCAGAGCAATACAATCAGAAATAAATCAGAGCAGTAATCAAATATCATATATGATAAGATAAAATGAATATAATGCTCAAAGTAAACTAAAAAATCAAAAAAAATACAATGAAAGTCAACAAAACTAATAAAATTAATGTATCATCTATCCAAAACATCTCCCCCTTTGACAATATCAAAAGTAATCATTATGGACTAAGAGAAGGAATAAATGGATCTAATAAAAGACAGATGAACTGCAGAGTAGCAGCTGTGGTCACCTGGAACTCCTGGGTCTCAATGATGTACTAATCCAGGCGCTGATTAATAGAATCAAGGTGGTGGTCAATGGCATCAAGATGATCAAGATGAGTGGTGGGCACAGCAAATTGCTGGGTGATCAACTCAGCAATCAAAGGAGAAGTAGCAGCAGCAGCAGCTAGATTAGGTGTAGTAGAAGGAGCTAGATTAGGAACAACACTAGAGGATCAAGCCACTTTGTAAGTGTGTCATCAAGAAGAGGCATCTGCATGTGCCAATAGACAACAACAACTCTAAGTCCATATAGAGCCACAATATCATTGGGAAGACCCAATGATAGAAGATGCTCGAGTCATCATGCAATGTACTTGGTGTGAATGATGTACTCAAAAGGAGGAGTATGTTCAAGGAGCTTGGAATGCTCGATAAATGACAGGTTAAGATTAGGACCTTTCAGTCCGGGACTAGGAGGAGAAGCAGGAAAAGCATGCAACTATTGGTAGAGATAATGAATAATAGGTCTGAAAAGAATAGCCTGTTAGGCTATTTCTGAATACCGACCTCATGAAAAAAGGTATGAAGCCAGCGCTCAGACTGAATGGGGGTGCCCATGACCATAAAGTAAAGAAAAATTAGGTCGGGGCCCGTAACAATGTCATTCAACTCTGAATATCTGAATATCAAATAGGTGATCAGTCAATGACATTAGTAAAGTACTGGAGACTTAAGACAGGAGGCCTTAAGCCTTGAAGGATGGAAGGGAGTATCAAGTGTGATATCCCTCCAGAAGTCATTAAGATTGAAGACCGCATATTTGGTATTAACAATGTCATCAGTGGAGAGTATAAAGTTTGTGAAAGAGGCGAAAGGAACAGTCAAATGACACATTGAGTCTGAAAGACTTTAGGAACTCGAGTGCAACAGACTAAATGTAATGATTATCTAAAAATGAAAAATTTCACCAACGTACATTGGCAAAAAATTACAGAATGTTAGCTTTTAATCTAATCTGATGGAGAGTAGACTGACACGTAAAATAAGAATAAGAGAAAACTTTCTCACTTAAAATGGATTGGCGTATAACTAAAGCAGGAATATTGGCCCGAGGGCCAGAACCGGGAGGGATAGTGCATTTGGTCTTGCCTTTACCTTGAGACGAGGAGCCACCATGCGACTCTAGAGCTGATATACTGAAAAATTAAAAATTTTGACAAAAATAAAGTGTTTCAAAAATTCGGTAAAAATTCAATAGAATTTTGAAAAACACAAAAAATTGAACCTGCACAAAAATCAATAATATTTTACACATAACTCAATATGACAGTACTATACACTGTACTCTAAAGAACCTAAAGCTAAAAATGACTAAATTTCTCAGAAAATCATAAAGTAAAATTGAATTAAAAACTGAGAAAATGGTAAAAATCAAAAACAAGAACCTAAGATTCATAAAGAATCAGACCAAAAATCAAGAGTAGGAGTGTGGGTAACTGAATTTTAAATGATTTGGGACTGATTTGAAGTGATTTGGTGAGGATTTAACAAAGAAATCAAAAAATGGTAACCGACGGCTGCGAGAAAAAGAACTTTAATTAGGGTTTCAGAGTCGCGTATGGGCGTATCACTAGGACGTATGGCCGTACCAACATAAAAAGCTTGAAAAATTGAAGAAAACGCTATCGCATACAGGTGCACCGCTCTGAGTGTATGGCCATACAAAGGCGTTTGCAAAAATTTTAATTTTGAAATTTTTAGTGGTACAGGTGTATGAAATGCCTCTACGACCGTACCATTGCTTCATTAAAAAAACTTTGAAATTTTGAAGTTTTAAGACGTATGAGTGTACGAGATAGCGTATGATTGTACCAAACACTAAACAAAATTCCTTAATTCACGCACGGTTGTACAGACAGGTTTTATGGTCATACCTGAAATTTGGCAGAAATATGAATTGGACATTTAAGAGTTGTACTAGCATACCAAATAGCGTATGGCAGTACGAACCTAAAAATTTAGAAAATTTTGAAGAATTTTGGGTAATTTTTTGAAACTTCCCAAAGTCTATCAATCATACCTACTTAAAAAATGATTCATCTATCATCCCTAGCTCATGTTTGATGAAGTTTAAACATTCTTCACTAAAGGGTTTGGTGAAAATATCGGTAAGTTGGTGAGTTGTATCAACAAATTCTAATACAACCTTCCTTTTTTCCACATTATCATGCAAAAAATGGTGCCTAATGTTTATGTGTTTAGTCCTAGCATGCTGTATAGGATTCTTAGACAAGTTTATAGCACTAATGTTATAACATTTAATAGAAGTATAAGACACACAAACATTGTAATCCTTTAATTATTGTTGAATCCATAACACTTGAGCACAACAATAAACTGCTGATATATACTTAACTTCAGCAGTAGAAAATGACAAACAATTTTGTTTCTTGCTAAACCAAGAAACCAAACAAGTTCTTAAGAAATGATAAGTACATGAAGTACTTTTCCTATCTAACAAATTGCCACCAAAGTTAGCACTAGAAAAAGCAATCAAGTCAAAAGAATCATTCTTAGCATACTATAAGCCATAATGCATTATTTCAATCAAGTATTTGAAAATTCTTTTCACAGTACTCAAATGAGATTCCCTAGGAGATGCTTGAAATCTAGCACACATACACACATCAAACATTATATCTGGCCTAGAAGCAGTTAGATAAAGCAAAATACCTATCATACCTCCATACTTCTTTTGATCTACATGTTTGCTACTTTCATCCAAAGAAAGCTTTATAGTAGTGCTCATGGGAGTCTTGCTAGCTTTAGCATCTTCCAATCCAAATTTCTTCAACATCTCTTGAGTGTACTTAAATTAGTTGATGAAGATTCCATCTTCGCATTGCTTGACTTAAAGTCCTAAGAAGTACTTCAATTCTTCTATCATGCTCATCTCCAATTCTCCCTATATAAACTTGGAAAATTCCTGGCATAAATCTTTATTAGTAACACCGAATATGATATCATCAACATAAATTTGTACAAGCAAAATGTCATGTTTATAATGCTTAATGAAGAGTGTTGTGTCTACTTTGCCTTTTTCAAAACCATTATCAATTAAGAAATTGCTTAATTTATCATACCAAGCTCTAGGGGCTTATTTAATACCATATAAAGCTTTGGTAAGTTTGAAAACATGGTTTAGAAATTTGAAATATTCAAAACCAAGGGGTTGTGCAACAAATACTTCTTCATCAATAAAACCATTGAGACAATCACTTTTCATATCCATTTGAAACAATTTAAAATTCATATGTGATGCATATTCTAATAACATCCTAATAACTTCTAATTTAGCTACTGGTACAAAAGTTTCATCAAAATCTATACTTTCTTCTTGTGCAACTAACCTAGCCTTGTTTCTAATAATGATACCATTTTCATCTAGCTTATTCCTATACACCCATCTGGTTCCTATAACAGATGCATTTTTAGGCTTAGACACTAAAGTCCACACTCCATTCTATTTAAACTGATTTAGTTCATCTTACATAGCAAGCGCCCAACTTTCAACATTCAAGCCTTCATTAACATTCTTTGGTTCAATTTAAGAAATAAAAGTAAGATTATTATGAATATCTTTGAATTTAGAATGAGTAGTTACCCCTTTGGATGTTTCACCTATGATTTGCTCCTCGGAGTGTCCCTTAGGAAATTACCACTCCTTTGGTAGATCATGCTCAATTTGACTTGCAGCAAGGTGAGGAGGAAGGTCATTAATCTCTTCCTTTCAACATCCATTAGAATAACTTCTTATTAATTCTCATGTCCTTCACCTTATTTCAATAAAATTCCTACATCATCATCAATAATGTCCTTTCTTGGACCAAGGGAGTTAGTCTCATCAAAAACAATATGCATTAATTCCTCAACAACCAAAGATTGTTTATTGAACACCCTATATGACTTGCTAGATGTTGCATAACCTAAGAAAAGACCTTCATCAATTTTAGGATTAAATTTACCAAGATTGTCCTTGGTGTTTAAAATGTAGCACTTGCAACCAAATACTCTAAAGTATGAAATCCTTGGTTTTCTACCATTCCGTAGCTCATAAGGAGTTTATTTAAAATTGGTCTTAAATGAACTTGATTTGAGATATAACAAGTGGTATTGATCGCTTCGGCTCAACAGTATGATGGCAATTGATACTCATTAAGCATTATACGTGTCATGTCACAAAGAGTTTGATTTTCCTTTCAACTACCCCATTTTGTTAAGAAGTTCTAGAAGATGAAAAATTATGATGAATACAATGCAAATCATAAAATATCTTAAAACTTTCATTTTGAAATTCTTTTCCATGATCACTCCTTATTAAGGAAATGTAATATCCTTTTTCATTTTGCATTCTCTTAGTTAATGATTGAAAAGCATTGAATGCATTATCTTTATGAGCTATAAATGACACCTAAGTAAACCTAGAGTAATAATCAACCACAACAAGTGCATAATGCATACCTCCTAAGCTAGTAATTCTAGTAGGTCCAAATAAGTCCATGTGAAGTAATTGAAGGGGTTTTATAGAAGTTACCTTATTTTTCACCTTAAATGAGGATTTCACTTACTTTCCCATTTAGCAAGCTTTATATATCTTGCCCTACAATATGTTCATCTTTCTCGAGATCAGCAATGCTTTCAAAACTAGCATGTCCAAGCCTTTTATACCAAAGTTAAGAATCCTCACTTATAGAAACAAGACACTTGACACTTTTGTTAGAAAATGACTCAAAATCAATTACATAGACATTTTCTATTCTATCACCTTGAAAGACTAGTTTATCATCATATATTCTATAAATAAAGCACTTTATTAGTATGCATTCTATTGGTCTTAGGTTGAGCATTCTTCTTTTTAAAATCCTTTGGTTTTTGTATGGAGGTGGATACTTTAATAAAAATGGTTCCTCTAGAGGTGTAGGAAGAGTTTTGGTTAAAACTAATATCTTCTTTGATACCACTAAGTTTTTGATGTTTTAAAATGGAATCAATCTTAACACCACCTTGTTCAAACCTTGAAAGATTATCTTTTAGCAAATCCTTTTCTTTCAAAATCTTAGCATTTTCATCTTTCAAAACTTTGTTTTCCTTTTCAACATTTTCAAGCTTTATTTTGTAAGAGTTAAATTCTTTTTGCAAATCATTTTTCTCTTTAGAAATGTATGCATGTTTACTTCTGAGAGACTTATGTTTCTTGGCCAATTGTTCATACTTTTCTAGCAAAGCTTCTAAAGCATCATTTTCATCATCATAATCATAATCATCATTACTATAATATGATTGAGAAGAATTTGTTGCCTCATCCTTGTCATCCTCATCCATAAGAGCCATGAAGCAAAGATTGGTTGCTCCCTCATCACCGGACACATCCTTGTTAGTTTCATTATCATCATCCCATGTTTCCTTCAATGCCTTCTTCTTGAATGACTTGAATGACTTGTTGAGGTATGGATATTCATTCCTTATGTGTTCTGGCTTGTTACATTCATAGCAAATGGTTGGACCTCTTCTAAATATGTCTTTTTGATTTTGATCCTTTCTTATATTAAATGGCTTCTTACCATCTTTCTCAAACTTCTTCTTCTTCATAAGAAGAGTTTTGACTCGTTTGGAAAGGAGGGCAACTTCATCATCAATCTTCCCTTCACTTGTTGAAGAGGTATCTTCTTCTTTTGATGCTTTGAATATAATCCCTCTCTGTTTTTCTTCCTCTACTCCTTGCTTAAATGTGATCTCATGTGTAAGGAGCTTGCCAAGCAATATATCGATTGATAAAATCGATAAATCATTGGCTTCTTCAATGGATGTTACTCTAGCCTCTCAATACTTCTTTGGTAAGACTCGTAAGATTTTGTTATTGATATCCTCTTTTTGATACATCTTGCTTAGCTTCATCAACCCATTCGTGATTACAATAAGGTGGTTATACATTTCTAAAATTGACTCATTTGCCTTCATTATAAACAACTCATATTGATAAGTCAACAACTGAATCTTCTTAGTTCGAACTTGATTAGTTCCCTCATGATGAGTCTCCAAGGTAACCCAAATCTGCTTAGCCGTAACACAATGTGAGACATGTTGTGAGCGTACGTATCCGTTTCTCGGCTTTTCCGATTTTACAGGTTTTAACTTTTGAGAAAAACAGGATATGTGGAGTCGCCACCTAGTTTGTTTCTATTAACCCAATTGAATTAATTTTGAAAACTAGGAAATAAAACCTTGGTTTTTCAGAGTTGAAAACATCCTTAGTTTCTTCAGAGTGTGGGTTCG
>CANYBF010870091.1:0-12794 GCA_948192965.1 Dalechampia spathulata
AGTACCCTGGCAGTAAATAAAGTAAGTTTGGCAAAACTAAAGATATGTAAAATATTAATGTGTGTATATTATAACTTTGTTGACATAATTATGATGTTATAAACTAGAACAATAAATGGTTTGAATTAATATGAGTTTGCATGCTAGTTATTTATATAAAAAAAATTTTTTAACAAAATGTATGGAATTCTTTGTAGGATAACTATTAACTTCTTTGATTAGGAAGTTAATAGTCATTCTACGAGAGCATGTTACGCAGTCGAAAGACGTGATAGTTAATATCAATTACACCTTATCAAATAGCACAGATAGAATTGAAGGAGTTGAAGACTCAGTTGCAAGAACTATTAAATAAATGATTCATTAGATCGAGTGTATCATTATGGAGAGCACCAACACTATTTGTTAAAAAGAAAGATGGTACATTATGATTATGTGTAAACTATAAACAATTGAATAAATTTATGATGAAGAATAAGTATCCCTTACCATAGATAGATAATTTATTTGATCAGTTGAAAGGAGTCATAGTGTTTTCAAACATAGATTTATAATCAAGGTATTATTAACTTGGGTAAAAGATAATAGCATAGTAAAGACTGCATTTTGGACTTAGTATAATCATTATGAGTTCTTAGTGATGTCATTTGGATTAACTATTACACCAATAACATTTATGGTGTTGATGAACATTATATTTAAATAATACTTAGATCACTTTATGGTTATATTTATTGACAATATCTTGGTATACTCATGGAAGAGAGAAAAGCATGACCTATATCTTTGGGCTGTATTACAAACATTATGGGAGAAAAAAATATATGGCAAGCTTTTTAAATGTAATTTTTGACTAGAACATATGTCTTTTCTAGGATATGTGATATCAACATACGGTATTAACTTTACCTACTCTAGGTCAAGAATTCGTGGTATATAGTGATGCATCTTTAAATGGATTAAGTTATGTATTTATGCAAGATCGAAAGGTGATAGTGTATGCTTCAAGATAGTTGAAAGCATATGAAAGAAATTATCTAACACATGATCTAGAGTTAATAGCTATAGTATTTGCATTGAAAATCTAGTGATAATATTTATATGGGGAAAAATGTTAAATTTACATAGATCATAAAAGTCAAAAGTATTTGGGCACATAGAAGAAGGACTTGAATATGAGATAGAGATGTTAAATAGAATTGATATACTTCAAGCATATGTTCTTGAATAAGAAGGCAATTGGGATAGATATTTACTATTAATAGAGTTCACATATAATAACAATTATCAATCTAGCATACAAATGGCTCCATATAAATCACTATATGGAAGAAGATGCAAAACACCACTTAATTGGGATGAAGTTGGGGAAAGAAGATTGATTAGACCCAATTCGGTACAAAAAACTGAAGATAAAGTCAAAATGATCATAAAATGATTAAAAGTTGCATCAAATAGATAGAAGTATTACATTAATATAAAATGGAGGGATATTGAATACAATATGGGAAATAAAGTATTTTTGAAAGTATCAACCTAAAAATGAGCAATGAGATTTAGTCATAAGGGCAAATTAAGTCCTAGATTTATTGGATTGTATAAAGTACTTGAACAAATTGGTCCATGAGTTTATCAGTTAGCATTATCACCAGAATTGGAGAGGATACATAATGTATTTCATGTTTCTTTACTTCGAAGGTATAGGTCAGATATATCTTATGTTATTCTAGTAAAAGATATTGAAATTTAATCTGATCTTGCATATAATAAAGAACTAATAGCTATTCTAGCTAAAGAGTTAAAATAATTGAGAAATAAACAAAATCCTTTAGTGAAAGTATTGTAGAACCATCACATAGGTTAAGAAGAAACCTGGGAATGAGAAGCAGATATGAGATAATAGTACCCTTAGTTATTTATGGATTAATAAGATTTAAATTTTGAGATGAAATTCCTTTTCTCAGAGGGAGTGTTGTCACATCCACTTTCACTATGATTATCATAATTATGATCATAAATACATTAAGTTATCATTTAGATTTTTATGATGATATTATTAGCTTAATTAGTGGTTAATCATAATGTTAATATGAAGATAAAATATTTTTATTGGATAAGAATTATTAATTTAATTAATGTATATTAGTAATGCATAATTGAATAACATAAATAAGAATTAAAGAAGGTTTGAACTTCCCTAATGTTAGTATTTACTTTAATTACCTAGGTCTTATTACTGTCAAATGAGTAAAATTTAACATAGATGGCTTAAGATAATCATTAGAGAATAATTTATTATAAATATATATAACAAAGTAAATATTATTTGGGATTGACTGAGGTAGTGGAGTGTTGCATGGAGTATTTGCCCAAGGCTCCATAAAGAGTAAGTAAAAGATAGGAATTGTGTGAGAGTACCTGATAAAAAAAAGAGGAATACAGGTATGGTGTTTCTAATGGAGAGAGTAGAGTGAAGAACCAATCTATAAGGGAAGCTCCAACATGAAATTATTTCATATAAAAGAGAATTAAGGTCAGGCATGCAAGCATATGTTAAACTTATTGAATTTATAATTTAAAAGTAATACTACAATATCTTGAATATGGTAAAAGAACCTTAAACATAAGGGTTTTGATAATTTAAGGAGCAGTGTTACCATTCAATGACTATTAATTGAATAGTGGTAGTAATTTTTATGATTATGACTATGTGAGTAAGTGTGTAATTGTAAATCTTTGTATGTATGCATGTAAGGAGTTTTTGAATAGTGAAACTATGTTAAACTCCACTTGCTATTGACATAAGTTATGGAATTAGTAACTAATTATGCATGATGTTAGTTTTATGTGTAACTTGGCTACTAAGCTAATGTGTGTACAATATGTGCATGGCATGAACTTTTGTGAAAAGGTTGTGTATGACCCTTATATATTTTCAATAAAATAGTAATTACTATTAGTAGAATTATGGCACAGTTTAGGCTAGATGTGCATATGAATTTTATCCTATGTTAATTAATACTTAAATTATGAAAGCACTAGAGATAAGTATAAATTCACAAGTGCACATTAATAAGTGAATTACTAAAAAAGAGTTAGGTGTGTATAGCAATTGAATATCAGTCAATTAAGACAAGAAAATAACTTCAAAATTCATACCTGCTGGTTGTCAAGAGCATAGGTTTTAGTAGCAAAATCTTAACATAAAAAAATATATTGAGCTTAGTAGGGAATAAATAATCTTGTGGTTAAGACTTATACTACTAGTTGTTTAATAATTTATAAAAGATATAGTTAAGGACATAGTTAGTCAAAATATGTTGTGTGAGAGCTTCCAACTAAACATGAATATTAGACCACATGATTTGGTAGATAACCATAAGTTTGCATATATATTAGTAAGGCTAGTAAAGAAATTTATAGGTTTAGATCTTAATTAATGAATGCACATTTTTAGGGTTGCAGAAGCGTGATATATAGGAGTGATTTGATTGCATTAAAATATTATAAGAGTGGGGGATGATATTAATATTTGAAATTCTTAGAATTTAATTTATTATATATAGATTCTAAATTTATTAATTAAGGTGGGGAATCTACGTACACATTTATGTCATTTTAACAATGTTATGGTGATCTAACATGTAGGTAGGAAAAATTACTAAATTGATTACAATTTAGAAATGCAGATAGCAAATACATATAGTTATCGTCCAGAGAGTGAATTAAATAAATGTAATAAATGTATAAATCTCTTCTTGGGTGTAAACCTTGATAGTGAATTTAAGCAAGGATACATATATGAGTTTTACACCTAAAACTTGAGATACTATCAACTATGAGTAGTTGTTGTTATGCATGAAATAGTATTATATGTTACCAGATATCAAACTTTACTTAAGCTGATTATGAATGGGTATATCTTAACCATAACTAATGAAACTTGTATGAATGGGTATATTTTAACCATAACTAATGAAACTTCTAAAAGGTATATGAATGGGTATCTTATTTATCCAAGTTACATGGATAATTGACCAACTTACAATATTATGACCATGTCATTTAATAACTCTACTCCTCAAATTGGAACCCCCTATAAAATAATAATATGTTGAACCTTAATTCCTTTAAGTTTATTAAGTGATGATTATCTTATCATATGGCTGTTATATATATTTATATATATATAATTGAACTATTGAGTTCAGAATGGCACTAAATCATATAATGGACTTCATAGACTATTGAGCAAAACAATGCGAAGGAATTATTTTCTTTTGGTCGAATAAACAACCCTTTATAATTATTGTAGCTCTAATATTTTAATATTAAAAGGGGTCAAGATTTGTTCATAATAGTATGAAATTCCAATTAATTGACATCGTTTAGCAGCTTAAATGATTGAATTCTTAATTATAATTTATAAGCTTAGGTAGGTACTTGATTTTGCAAGAAGTATAGGTGAATATATATTAAATACTTGATGTGGTCAATCTTATGAAATCAATGACAGGATTTGATATGTTAAATATACGTAATGAATAACTTAACATGAAATAGTTGATATATGTATTATACATGTAAATGAAAATGATTAAAATATTTATGTAATTTATTTGACTAAAATATTAAGAAATTTATGTTTAATAGGTAATGAGAATAGAAGAATCACTCTCCTTATTTCATAGATTGATAAAGGCAAAGCTAAAATAGGTTTATATCTAATATTAATTGACCTGTAAATGAAATTCGTAAGGAAATAAAAGGCTTGAAGATACAACCATATTATTGCAAAATCATGTAAAAAATTATGAATATTTGATTATTATTTATTATTATCGGATATATGATATATAGATATATCTAAAAGTATTATTGATTTATAACTATATCATCATCACGTACATGCATACTCGATAAAGTCATGCATCCTACATCATTAGCATGACATTATGGAGTAATAAGCAAGGTATAATTATATACATATATATATATATATATATATATATATATATATATATATATATATATATATATATATATACATGTAAATATATTTACATAGGGTAAAATAAGGGTGGTGCTAGTATATTTATATATCAATGCGATATAAATACAAAAAAATACAAAGAATACAAAGAATATAGAGATATATAGGGAAAATAAATTATTGAAAATATTCCTAGTATATATTGTACATAATTAGAGATAGAGGTTGATGTGATTATAGAGAAACTATGAAATTATAGAGAAATAATGAAATGATAGAAAACAAAGGAATGTAATTCATATTTGTATTCATTGATATAGAGTATAGCATTACCATTCTATTAATATACAAAGTGATAATATGGTTGATAAAAAAAATATGGTACAAAGAGTCCTTTACAAAGAATTATAATAATAATATTTTATTACTAATGGTATATTTTATTAGCTACAATATTTAATTACAATATATTGTTATAAGTATTCACCATTTATTTTATTAAATAATTATATTTATTTTAAAGGAGATAAAACTTAATTACCATTTAATTATTATTAGACACCATTAAGTTTTATAGTCAACATTTATCATTTGATGGACATAGGTTAGGGTAGTTCAAAGAGGTGCCTAGATCAATAAAGCACTAGTGCAGTTAGTACACTCCAAGTTTGTACGATTCTCGAGAACACGTTTTGACAGCATAATGTATTCCTAGCAAATGTTTTTGGTTATGCAACTATCATTGTATAGTTTATAGGTAAAAAAATATTTTAGACTTGTATAATAGCATAAACATTAAAATTACCTATTGTGTGGTTTATTTAAATTATATGAATAGCATATATATTTATACAACAATTGCTTGATGGCATGCTAAAATTTAATGTGGACATTTTCAAAAATAGGTGATAATATCAAACCACAAGTAATAAAATTAATAATTACACATACAAACTGGATATATTTTGTCAAAGTAAAAAAATTTTAAAAATCTACAAATCCTCTAAAAAGGGATTAATGACTTCTAAAATATATGTGATTTTTATTAATCATTCTATGAGAGCATATTTTCACTGATTGGGTGTGATATGTTTGTTGAATCCCATAAAGCTTATTTGATTAGTTAGTGGAAAATCATTATTGGTCAATCTTGTCAAGTAGGAGTAAAGCTCTGTTTAATAAAATCTCATTGAATCCTAAAATTTTAATAGACAACATGAATTTATAATGATTTGCAAATCACTTCGCCTACATTCACTCACCTAAGCAATAATACCCAAACAATAACTTAGATTTTCACTATTCTTTCTTAAAAAGTACAACTCTAGAATTATAATTCTAGATTCATCCCTACTATTGTTAATAGATTATACTCAAACCTTTATAATACGAATTGATCTCATTATTAACTCTTAAATTACAATAGTAATCCCAAAGAACTAGCTCTTATCAAACCCAATAATAATAATAATCAAGAATATAATTGAGAGCTTAGAGTATTAATTGTAAGAAGAGAGAATATCAATTAATTGACAAGAAGATAAGTTACTTGTTAAAATCAATTTTAGCATTAAATACCCTTAACTCACTTTAGATATATATTAATAATGTATTTTAAGCTATTACAGACTATTTTAAATGACTATAAAAAATTAGTCTTTAAGTTGCATATAGTCATATGAGAGGCCAAACGAGTGACCAAACCATAATGGTATGGTTGTATGGGATGGGGTATGACTATATGACTACCTTTTACCTTACTTATTAAAACATCTAAAACATAATAATAGTTTCAATAGAGCATCTCCAACCATACCAAGAGTGGTATGATCATGCTACTAGTTAATGTAATATAATGAACAAAATGACTTCAAATTAAGTCAGAAAATCATAGAATTGATTATTATTGAACCATGATAAAATAACTTAAAGTGATATAGTTTGTTAATATCAATTAATATTAATTATATATACATATATATATAAGGATTAATATATTCCAACCAATCCTATATGAATAGCTCAAGATGTGTCCCAAGCATGGTAGAATTATACATAAGCTCAAATGAACACATCCTTTCCACAAGAAGGTGTGAATTAGTAGGACCATGTGTTAAATGAAGGATAACCCATTAGGTCCCGCTTAATATAATCTAATATAAATTTAATTATGATGTTTCCTTCTTGATGGAATTTAGAAAATCAAGTTTAAGAATAGTTTGCAAGGATTTTAAGAGGTGAATCATTAACAAAATGTCAACTTTCATTATTAACAAATCGATTTTATTAGTAGAAGCAAAATCCTCTTGTTATCAATGAAGTTAGCAATTTCTATAAAGCTTGCAAATTGCATTTTCTAGATTGATTCAAAGAACTTTTTTGACCATCTTACCAATGATACTATGGGTTGTTAGGAGATAGAAGCCACCATATCAACAATACTAAATTATGTTTCTCGGATTCCTAGCTTTTACTTTTCTTTAATTAATAAAGAGAAAAATAAACTTGTTGATAACTTCTTTGGCTTCTCGTTCTAGTCTTAGTCCATGTTGGGTTTCAACCCCTATGGATGATGTATCAATTATTTGTATAATGGATGTTAGATGTGTTTAATGAATTTTTGCTATTGATAAAAAAAGAGTGTCCAACTATAAAAGACAATAATCATGTTTTCTTGCGCATTCTTCAAAACCTACGTTTGGAGATCTAATAGCTTGAAAGATATTAAAAATAGGAAATAAATTATAAAAATCATGAAATTTAATGCTAAGTTTTTGTGGTCTTGGTATTATTGAACTAAAATTGAAAATCATACATTTTTTCTCTTAGAGATAGATTTTACTTCAGATTCTAAAAAGTGAAATATCAAAGTCAATTATGAATTCATAATTCTATACGATGAATAAAATCAATGTAAAAATTTCATTCTAATTAATTCAAAATAAAATTTACATAAAAAATTATTGTTTATTCTATTTGAACTTATTTATACTTCATAAACATTGATTATTTATTCTATTTAAACTTGTGCATACAATTTTTAAAGAGGTTTTAGTGATTCTTTACACAACCAACGTCATTTATTAAATTTAATTATTTTTTTTATATTATGATGAAGAAAAAGTTATATTTTGCCTTTAAATTTTTCATGTATGAATTATTATTTTTATCATTTTTTATATTAAAAATTTCATATGAAAATGTAGTACTTTTTGAAATAAGTATCAAAATTCGATAACAACATGGACCTGAATATTCTAGAAATATTTTATCTTTGATTCTTACATTAAAAATTTTCATTCAAATGTCTCTAATGACTTCATCTAAAATAAAATTAAAGTTTAATGATCTTTTTAGAAAATATCAAAGTTTAGTAACCTTTTAAAATATTAACTCATTTACCTCTCTATATATAACATGATATACATGAATTGAGATTAGCTACAGAAAATTATATATATATATAGAAGTCGATGATCATGTGCTGATTCTTGCACATTCTTCAGAATTCAGTTAAGGAAATCTGACAGCTTGAAAGATATTAAAAATGAAGGAGTGATCAAAATGTTTTCTCCTAGAAAAGATTTAGTGCTAAGATTTTGTGATATTGGAATTACTGCCCGGAAATTGGAAGTGATAAATCTTTTCTCCTAGAAAACAGACTCAGCTCCGGATTCTACAAAGTGTCCAAAATTCTAGTGTCATAACGCTAGTTATGAGTTCATAAAGATAGATGATGGACTGAGTTCTTTCAAAAATTTCACTTTGGTTGATTCAAAGTGAAAATTACATCGATTTATTGTGTATTCTATTTAAACTTATTTGTACTTCATAAGAAATACAAATTGCTATATATGGAAGTCAAAACAGATGAATGAAGAAATAAAGTCTACAATTTATCCAAGCAGAAACCTCGATTTCAACAAAACATTGTGTTTGATTCTTGCATGTTGTAAAAACAGGTATGTCAGTTGTCATTATTATTGATAAAAATTATCGTCATCAGCTTAGAACCACCATTAGCGTTCAGTTTCAAAGATGGGTTATTATCTGTTTGACAGAAGTATATGTACCAACTATACCAGCAAAGGATCCAGATATGAGTATCGCCAAAATCAGCACGAGCTCAAACCCGAAATTTCGAGCCAATTTGTTGATCTTCAGGTAGCAGAGGCAAGGTAACAATAAGGAAACCGTGACGCTCAAGAAAGCACCAATGAAAGCCATTACATAGCCAAAAAATGGGACGGTCATAGCCACAACTAATGTGCTGATAAGAATGGATGTTCTAATGAGAATACTGAGACATCTGCTATTTCCAAGATGGAACGTGTCCTCAATGGCTTTAACAATTGGAGCTATTATAAGTGCATATTTCGTCAGAGGATTTACGAGAGTTGTATATATAGCTATTTTTGCGCTTATTTTCTTGATGGGAAGGTTTAACGTCACTTGAGATTTCAGATAATCTCCATACATGAGGTAGCCTAGAACTGCCATTGATCCATACGAGATGGTGCTTGTAATAAAGCAGACAACTAACACCTGCAATTCAGACAAGGAGATTTAGATACATGGATATATGAATGTTGTCGGGGATGCTACATGGCAAAGAAATGAAATCACATGCAAAGTTAAATGATTGTCGAAAGAAATTATTGCATAAATTTTCACTAAATATTAAAAATATATTAATTTTATATTGATGATATGTAGTTATATTATTTTTTAGTATATAAATAATAATTAATATATATGTGATATTTAATTAAAATTAAAATATATTATAAATGAAGTTATAATTTTATATGATAAATTAAGTTTATATAAGAATTTTTTTAGATGAAACTAACTTGATGTATGTGATTAAGTTCATATAACTCCGTCTAAGTAAATATTTTCCCCCTTAGATGTCTATGTGCAATTAAATTAATGTCCATACCTTGGAAAATTGGCCTCTATCTTTCATGGAATTGCACAAAGTCGGGAAAACAGCATGACCACAGTAACAAAAGGTAAACAAACTTATAGCAGTAGGCAATCCTTTGAAATTCCAAAGCACATCTCCTTCATGAAAACCCACACCATCGAAAGCACCAATCCACAAAACACACACAACCAAAACAACAGAAGCCAAAACACCTCCAGCTGAAACATATGCCAACATCCCTAAACTCTTCAACCATGTTGTTGGCAATATCGCAAGTCCAGTTAACAGGATGAACCCTTGTTTCCCTCCAATTTTAAGCCCATCGCCAACTCTGAAACTCATTTCTGGAAACAACTTGTTCAGGTTATCGCCTTCCAGTATCAGGAATTCTACTGCCACCAGATATAGTTCCAGATACATGAAGATGGATACCAGGGCTTTTCCTTTGTAACCAAATGCCCTTTCTCCTATGTCAGGATAGGTTTTGATAACTGGGTCCGCATTCATACACCGACGGAGAAGTAATCCTGTATACCAGCAGAGAATTGCTACCAGAAACAGAAGTATTAAGCTCAACCACCCTCCTTGAGAAAGTGCATATGGGATTGACAAGATTCCAACTCCTGGAAAAGTTGCCAAATGTCACGTTTCAACTAATTTCCAACTTCTATGAAAAAAAGAAAAAAAACTGGTAAAATAATATGATTATTAGAATTATAGAACTATCATTATTTTTTCATCATCATCACTATATGTATTAGAATATACTCATGATTCCCCCATGAATAAGTCTCACATGATTCACGAGAGACTGAGTATATAAAGTACATAATAGGTAGACCGGTAATATGCATGAAGCTCATGCCTAAAAAGGTTCGCCAGTATGCACGAGACAGATTTGGAGGTAGTTTCGTCTGCTTTTCTTGAAAAGAAAAACGAAGAAAATAAAAAGTAGAAATATTGATTGGAGGAAAAAGGTAGTGGCTTACTATTAAATAAGAAATGTTTTAAAATGAAATTGAAAGAGTTTCTTTCATTAATAACATGAAGAGGGTAGATTGAAAACATGCATGCAGTATCTTGAAATGGCAGCAACACAATAGAGCTGTCTATATGAAAATGGTGCTAATTAGCTTATAAGCTACGTCTTTAATCTAGTTGCATGACGAAACTCATAAAAAACAACCAAAGAAAAAGGATTAGTAAGTAAGAAAGAAGAGACCAGATAATGTATTAACTCCATTGAAACAAGTTCTGAGGAAGGTGGTTCCCTTGGGAGGTTGCTGTGGATGTGTAATCTGGTTTTGGTTCTCCATTTTCCGTCTGCTCGTAGCCTGCAAATTCCTACTTTGTCTCTGGGCAGGTTGCGTACGTTTTGCTGCTTATATAAGCCAATAGCACCTCTTGTTCATTAAAAGAAAAGTTCCTGCTCCAATAATTCTTAAAAGAAATCGTCTTTTAGCCCATATTTCTGTCAATTTCAGCCCGTGTTCTATTTTGCATTTTCCGAAATTAACGACTTTTTGACTGGCAAAAGAAAAATATTTATAAAATATATAATGAAAGTAACTGGTCACGTCAGAAGAGAAAAGGGAATTTAACACTCAATACTATAAATTTGAAGGCTATTCGTATCAAATAATACACCACAAGTAAATCTGTCATGTATAATGAACAGATCTTTAAGATAATAAATAATCATCTCGATGTGTTTCAATTTTTTAATAAATCTATTTCGTGATTTTAACTGAATTTTTGATTATAAAATTTGTAAATAACTCAAAATTTGAGTGTTTCTCGAGCATCTATAATTTTCACCGAGCTCTTTCTGGAGACTCGCTCGAGTCCTCAACAATTCCCTTCCAACTACATACAAGGCTCTACCACCATTATTGCATCCCCCTCTCAGTAGTGCCAGCTGATAAATTGTACCCGGTTGCTACAATGTTGAGCTATTACAACACCTTTTTGTGTAACAGTAATACCTACTTACAATAGTGACTGCCACAGGAAGGGTTGCTATTTATTTACCACTGATCAAATATTCACCTTTCATAACTCTTTTTCTTTGTATTTTTATCTTTCTCCAGGTATCCTTTTTTTCTAAAACCACCTTCAAAGGTTTTAGGCTTAATTATGAAGATAATGAGTTTTTATTTTATCATTTTTATTAATATTATATGATTTTTGAAGTTTTATGAAAATAATGATTTTTTATAAAAATAACATATGTTTCTTAATATTTCTAAAAATAACAAATTTTTATTTGAAATAAATATGAAATAAACTAGCAAATTCTTTAACAAAATAAAGTAAATATATGTTAAATTTTTAAACATTATTTTTATAAATATTTTAAAAAACTTTCCATCATTTTAAGCATATTTGAAAAAATCTCTATTAATTTATTGATTATAAGGGATAAATCTTTTGAAAAATAAGTAAAAGAACCTCAAATAACCAGAAGTAACAATAATTTTTATGAAGTTTGATTATTGAATATACCTACTTGACAATATCAAATTACCACTCTTTTCAATTGTTTAGAATTCACCCAACTCTAAAACACACTTGAATTTATTTGCTATCTCTCACTTTTCTTTTATAGACAAAATTTACTTCCCAACAATGCAAATTTAAGATTTACAAAAGGCATTTATTCATATGACAAGAAAAAAGTAAAAGAAGGATTAGCAGATTTTCGTCTTCACATGTTTAACATGTTATGAGCATTCATATTGGAAGAACCCAACAATCATCCAAACCATTAAAATGTATGGACTCGGACTCGGGTTTTTGAAGTTGGTTCTAAATGGCAGATAGTGAGGATGAGTAGATAGTCATTTGAATTACTTACTGTTCTTCTCCACA
>CANYBF010870262.1:0-17088 GCA_948192965.1 Dalechampia spathulata
ATATGGAAGGGTTGAAGTCAAACCAATGGTTGACCTCCTAATATTTGGGTAATCATGATGTATAACTAGATACCACTCATTATTTACATTTTAAATAGGAGATTTAATATGTTGCCAACATATTAGGAACCCAAGAGGTCACACACTTACAAATGAGGAAACAAGCTGAAAGGGCATTTTGGTACTTTTAGGAAAAGTCAAAAAAGTACTTATGGAAATTAACCTAACACCTAATGGACTTAACTTGCAATGTTTAGAAGTCCATAAAGATTAAGTTGGGCTATTGAGTTGGGCTATGACAAATCAAGTGACAGTCACAGGCCATATTAGTCACAGATGGGCCCAGACTTGACTTAAGTTGAAAGGGTTTCAGCTTAACCTAATTTTTGGAG
Organism: Dalechampia spathulata; assembly: GCA_948192965.1. Classification (NCBI taxonomy): domain Eukaryota; kingdom Viridiplantae; phylum Streptophyta; class Magnoliopsida; order Malpighiales; family Euphorbiaceae; genus Dalechampia; species Dalechampia spathulata. Next base: position 393 of record CANYBF010870262.1, read on the forward strand.
TATAAATATGTTGTTATAACTCAAAATTAGGTTAAGCCACTCATTTTTCTTCCTTTGGCCGAAACATACCTCCTTTTGGAAAGGGAGAATTTAGCCTTCACAAGTTTGATTTATGAGGAAGAAGAAAATACCATAAGTTTCTTCTTTTTCTTTGCTAGTTCACAGGAAAGGAGATAGAAGCAATCGTTGCTTGCTTGGATTCCCTCATTTTCATGTGGATACTGTTGGATGCTACCTACTTTGGTGGTTTTTGGTTTGCTACAACCATAAATAGCATAGAGATCAAGAACGAAGGAGAATAGCATTGATATGTAAGAGTTACTATCTTATGCCATATCTAATCTCTAATTTAGTTTTCTTGTGTTTTGATGCAAAGATCCTCTTTTGGTTTGCAAATTTAAATAAAAATTTTAAATTGCTTCCGCTACTTAATAACATAGCAAACCAACATGAACCTGATGATTTCTTTAATGAATTCCATAATGAAATTGCTTTAAGTGTAATTGCAAAATCACCCTGGTATACTGATATTGTAAATTTTCTATGTTCCAAGAGGTTTCCCGATGAGGTTACAAAGCATGAGAATAATAGAATTAGGAACCAAGCAAAGAATTATGTTTGGGATGATTCATACCTATGGAAACATTATACTGACCAGGTTATTCAAAGGTGTATACCTGAGAATGAGATCCAATATGTTTTACAATTCTACCATAGTCACACTTGTGGAGGTCATTATGGGCATAAGAAGATAGCCATGAAGATTCTAGAATGTGGGTTGTATTTACCTACTTTGCATCGTGATGCTTATCTATTCTATAAATACTGTGTTGAATGCTAGAAATCTAGAAGTTTGGGAAGAAGACATGAGATGCCCTAAAAAGGAATCATTGTTTGTGAGATTTTTGACATGTGGGGTATGGATTTTATAGAACCCTTCCCACCTTCATTTAGGAATGTTTACATTTTAGTGCTGGTCAATTATGTATCAAAATGGGTTGAAGCCAAGACCACAAGATTAAATGATGCCAAAAACATGGTAAGCTTTATTAAATCAAATGTGTTTAGCTATCTTATTTTGGAAGTATGGTGTCAATCATTGTATGACCACAACATATCATCCGTAAAGGAATGAACAAGTTGAAGTTATAAAGAAGGAGATCAAAGCTATTCTCAAAAAGATGGTCAGCCCCAATAAAAGAGACTGGAGCAAGTGTCTGGATGATGCCTTATGGGCATATCAAACAACATACAAGACCCCAATAGGAATGTCATCCTTTCGACTTGTGTATGAGAAACCATGTCATATGCCCGTAGAACTTGAACATCATACATACTAGGCAGTGAAGCAATTTAACATGTCCTTGGATGAAGCGGGAGTCCACAAGAAGCTCCAGTTACAAGAACTGGAGGAGATTCAGACCAATGCTTATAACCATATAGGAAGCTACAAGGATAGGGCACAACAGCTTCATGATAGGAAAATTTGGTATAAAGAATTTCATGTAGGGCAGAAGGTGTTGCTCTACAATTCTAGACTGAATTTATTTATAAGGAAGCTAGGGATAAAATGGATAGGACCTTTCATGGTTTAAAAGATTTTTCTCTATGGTACCATTAAGATTCGAAGCCTTGATTCAAAAAAGCAACTTAAAGCTAATGGCCATCACCTCAAGCCATTCTATGAGAGATTTGACACTCATTTGACATGTTAAATCATATTGGCATCACTTATGATCGAGTAGAATGAGCAGGAAGTTGACTTGGGACTTTAAAAACCAAAACTAAATTTTCTTCTTTTATTTATTTATTTTTGGATTATAGTACGCGTTATGCCCATAAGGTATCTCACAAGCATTTTTTTTATTTATTTCAGTTAAAAGAGTTTTTTACTTTTTAGTATGTTTCAGTGATAAGAGTTTTTACTGATGGGTTACCTTTATCATTGCAGATTTTAGGATTTATACGAGATGGAATTTGACTTTAAGTCAAAATAGGAAACTCAAGAGTTTTTGGGCATTAGGGATTCTATCCAGATTAAAACTCTTTCCTTTTAAATTTACTGTGTAAGACATTTTTCTCTTTGCCCTAATTTCAATTTTTCATTTTCCCTCTCCTAATTTTAATAGCTTCCTCAAGGAAATGGTGAATACACGAGCAGCCACCATCGGTGGTGGATCATCAATAAAGAGATGCCAGAGTAGGAAAAAACTGATCATGGTGGAAATCTTTTAGGCTGATGGGTAAATCTTTTTCACTTTGCATTAATGAATTTAACTTGACAATGGAGTTCATTGATGATATCACTAATGAGTATGTGGAAGGCTACTGTGACAATGGGGTCATTGATGACATCACTAATAGGCACAATACACAACAGAATCGACCCAAAAGTATGACCCTACATATGTAAAGGACAATTATCTCCTTGATAGCTCACTTACTTACTTGCATCGCTTGATTGCTTACAGTTTATCCTGTCGGAATGATTCTCCTCGGATAGTCACTAGAATGGAGTTATTTTTATAGGATTGCATTATGAAGAAAAAACCAGTCAATTTAAAATGCTTTGTTGCTGCCCAATTCCAAGTTGTAGTTGTTGGGTCTAAGAGGTTGATTTTTGGGCATCTTATGACTCATTTGGCTATCCAACTGAAGGTATTTGACCTTACTAATCATAATTTACATAAGGTAGTTAACTTGATTCCTTTAGATGTCTTCACTTTGGATGAGATGGGTCTGTTGTGGAAGAAGGATGAAGCACCTGGCTTTGAATTGTGCAGATCAGGGCCAATTGTGCCCATAAAGGAAAGAGTGTTTTGCAAGAGTAAGGTTGTTACAGGAACTTCTCTTGTGCCCGTACCACCACCCCCAACAGCAGGTTATACCGATGCTGTTGTCTTGAAGGAACTCACAGACCTTAACAAGAAGATCGACAAGTTGACCATAAGCTTATAGGAGTCTATATGACAGATACTACTGCACTTAGATCAAATGGATGTAGAGATTGGTGAGCTTCATCACTCTTTTGAAATGCAATAGTAAAATGCCAGGAATACAGCACAATTCCCCTATTAGGCAATGTCCTAAAGTTTTCCTATCTTTCATTTTTCCATTGCTTCTGCCAATAATTTATGTTGCTATGCTAAGATTAAGACAATGTGTCTCCAGTGTGGGGGGGATGTTTGCATTACTTTTCTATAATTTTTGCTGTTGCATGCTTATGGATGAATTTTTCAGGTTTTTGGTCCTTTGGCAGATCTTGATCAAAAATATTTTTCAAATTGCTGCCATATTTATCCTTGTTTTATGCCTCATTTTATTCTGTTTAAATTCCATATATGCTTGTGTTTGACCAAAACTCTTTCGAAACTTTGTACTGTTAGCATTGATGTTATTTTCTAGTTTTCTTAGCATGTTCTGTTTTGATGGTTTATTTAAACTTTATGCAATTTTGACCGAGTCTTTAGTGTTTGCTTGCAAAAGTTGTTACTAAGCTTCACTTAAGAATAAAAATTATGTTGGTATTTGGAAATCTTATTTTTGTTTTGTTGAAATTCCTTGCCTGACAATATAATTATACCAAGAAAAGAGAAATAAAAAAACAATAAAAAAATAGAAGAAAACATAAAGTGTTTAATACCTAGATTTGGCCGGTTGTGAGTGGTACGACACTTATAGCCCCTTAAACAGCTTGTGTATAGAGCATCCAATGTAGAGAGAACTTCACCCTTTTATAGGCCATTTTACAGTTTGACAAACAACACTTAAACAAGAAATTGTTTTTATCTTACACCTTTGTCGATTGAAATTAGGTGGATTAGGCATAGTTTTTCCTTAAGCTTATTTAGCGAATGGAGTCTTTATCAATGGGAAAGTGTCCCCTTTATTGGGCGATTTATGATCTTGAATTGATTGAATTCTTGAATTATAAAGTTTTTCACTAACTGGTCAAATAAAATCTAGGTTGGGCAGTGAATGCTTAGTGAAATGAAGATTAGTTCTTTTTATCAACTTTATTATGAACTTAATTTGAATAAATTGACAAGGCAATGATTTTTTATGGCTAATTCTTTGGATTTGTGTTGAAATTTTCTAAATGATTAAATTTTCTTAATAAGTGGTCTTGCTAGAAAACTAAGGAATGGGGTAAATTTCTTTTTGGCTATTTGTTCTGTTTGAGGGATGGTTGCATTATGGGCATAAGTGAAATAATCTTATAGGCATATGAATGCTTGAGGGCAAGCATTTGATAAGTGTGGGGGTATTTAATCGAGCGTTAAAACATCAAGTTTTATGCTCATAAATAGCTTATTATAGCGTAGTAAAGTTGCTGGAATGGTTGACTTGTCTATGTTTTATATTTTACAAGCCAAAACGGTGAGTTTGAAGAAACATGCTTAAAAGGGAGACTTTAGAGATTATTTGGATTTAGAGCTTTGTAATACGGCTTGTAGGCATAAGGCTGGCCAAAACAACTTGATAAAGCTACGTTTTGGAGAGCTGAAAGTGGAAGAAGTTGAAATGAATTCAAACTCTTGCAAGCTGAATGTGGATAAGGCTTGTGGGCATAAGAGAGACCAAAACAATGTCACTTAGCCAATTTTGAAGAGCTAAATGTGAAAGAGATTAGGAAGGAATTCAACTTTTACATCTGAAGATTTAGATCAATATTTATCTATTTATTTTCTTATTTATTTAATTTACCTTCCTCTTATAAATAGGAATGTATATATGGAGGAAGGGAGTTTGGTTTTTTAGTTTAGATTCTAATTTCTTAGAATAATTGATTGTTCCATCTATCTTTTATTTAATTCAAGTATTTTTTTTAATTTATTTTTATTTTGATTCACCAATGATGTATGGCTAGGTAATTTTCTTTTCCTAATTGGAAGCAATTCAAGTTATTCATCAATGATTATATGAGATCTAAATGTCTTAATTCCATTAGCAATGCGCTATTCTCTTTAACTCTAAATTTCACAGAACCATTGTTATTTTTAGTGCAAGTAAATAAGGACTGTTTCATGTCTCTAAGTTCCACATATAGCCAAGTAGATTGTTTGATATGGAAAAGTCACTCGACTTGCTAGAGTGGTAAAGTAAGATGTTATCCTTGTTATGGTATGCGATAGTATTTCTTATGGGTTAAAGGATCCAATTTGAACATGAGAGATGCTGGATCGCAACTGTTAACTAGAGTTAGGTCTTTCTAATTTCTAATGTAATTTCAGGATGACTTGTGATAATCTTATTCCATTGTGTCTATCCAAGAATTAAAGGCATTTCATAGAGCTTATTTCATGGCATCTTACAAACTAAGGAAAGATTAGGGCGTGCGAGACTTTCTCGGTAAACTCTAACCAGATTAATGCCATTTTATCATTGGATTATTAATGAATCAATGATCATAATTGATTGATAAATACTAGAGGCTTTCAATTGAGAGAATTTCATATCATTGAATTTCCTTTATTTTATTATTGTTTCTTTGTTTGCTTAATTACTTTCCAAACCCACTTTCATTTATTTCAAACGTAAAGAATTAAGGAGTTGAAACTATCTCTGTAGAATCGACCCTTACTTCCACTGCTACAAAATCATAGTTCTTACATATGGGTAGTAAGGAATTAATTTGACAGTATCGATACTCGATCACTGCTTTATTTAAGCTTGTAGTAAGTTTATCAAGCTTTGTATTGACAGTAGTGAACTGTTATTGCAAAGAAGACTTAATTAATGTAGGGGTATATTTCAGCTGTGATGCAGAAGTGGGTGCTATTACCAATTTTCTTCTTCTGAAGATTGTCTTTGCTTACCATAATCAAACCTAGGGGATAAAACACATATCTTGGTGCATCCTGCTTTCTGCATAACAATCCTCTCTTATCCAAACTAATAAGATCTAAGGGTAATAGATCAAAAGCCTTGTGAAAATTATATGAATTAATGCCAAACAACTATAATTGAAGTGCTAAGTGTATGACGATATATCCCAAAATCAACCTCTTAGAAGATGATGCAATTGCTTTAAACTATGAAATAATAAAATAGCCTAAATTAACTTATTTTTGCTCAACCATGCACTAAAGAAAAATAATTCTACCCTAGCCATAATACAAGGTGAATCATTCCTGCAAGATAAAGATTATGCTAGCAACCTATGCAAATATAACAAGGAAGGGTTCAATAAATAAGAATCATGAGTCGAACTCAAGTCATACTTCTTAAGGCTAACCAAGGTTAAATTATCCCAAATAGATTCTTTATCAAACTCATCAAGTATATCATAATAATACTCATAAGAAATCTTATCAATAAAACCCAAAGTTATGTTAAATTGATTAAAATAAAAATGAAATTCTTTTCTAATAATCTCAAATAAACTTATCAGATATAACATCTTCACTGTCAATTATAACTAACTTCTACTTATCCAAAATAAAGGTGCTATAAAATTCATAAATTAGCTCATAGAAGACAAGACAATTAATCATAAAAAAAATTTTACCAAATAGAATTTTTGATGAAATCAACACACTTTAAACCCAATTACTCAATAATGAAAGAAGGGTCAATCCTATAGGGATGGAAAATCTTTTAATCCTTTGCAAATGTTTTAAAAGAAATAAATTATTAGAAATTAAATGAGGAAAAATAATTGAAAGAATATTCAAATAAAAAGTCTCAGTCAAAAGTAAGCAATCGTTCATGTTTATGCATGATCATCTATTAATTAATCATTATAAAAATTTTCACTAAGCTGATTATAGCTATGGAAGTAACTTCTTATAATCAATTCCTCTGTATTATGAAAGTGACTAGGAAGTAGAATCACTTCTAGCTATTAAGTAGATATGTGGAGAAAACCTCTCACAAGCCTATCAATAACCGTAAAATGAGCTAAAGAAACAAGACTCAACCTAACAACCAAAATACTTGTATTGTTAAAGCCAAATTATGAGAATCCATAAGGAAGATTAGAAATCGTATTAGGAATAATAACTCCTTAAGTGCCACAAACAATAAATCAAAGAGACAATCACGAATCTAACAACTTGTATGATAATTTATCATAGTTGAACTTGTGCAGTGGGCCTAAATTACACACTTCTAAAAGTAATAGTAGTTCTATGATTTTCAGGATTAAAGCAAATAGTGATAAGTTTAAGAAATTAAATTCACTTAGATCTCACAAGCTATAAAAAATGAACTATTGTGTTGCCTTTAATTGAGAATAATTGTCTAGCCTTGTGTCATTGGCATAACAATATAAAAATAAAATAAATGAATTTTTATTAATGAAAACTAAATTTGATTAACAAGAGTAAAATTCTAATGACAAGTTGTGTGCACCTCTATAATGAGAACAAACCTCTTATTTATAAAAATGAAAAATAAATAATTTCTTAAGATAATATTTCTATCTTCTAATCATATAACTAATATGATCTTTGAATAAAACTACAAAATTTAAACTTCCAATCTCATCAGATTTCATTATTGCGAGATTTATTCCTCTTCTGCTTACGGTCGCGAGTCATAAGTAGCGGATGTTTTCAATCTACTGATAAAATGGGTTATTTATCTTCCTTTTTTACTTTTCATCTTAAAATCTTGCAAAATATGAAAACATGCAAAAGTTAGCTGTTCTAAAAGTTTTAGTTCTCAAAATAAACCAATTACACGTCCAAAAATATGCATTTTTATGTTCGATCAAATGTTTACCAATTCACATAAAACCATATGTAATTCAATCTCATATACTTAGCTTAAATAAACACTTCTATAATTCAAAAATCAAGTTGCCTCATTCAATTTTTAGTAATGATCATCGTAATATTCCTTTTTTTACTCTTTTGTAATATGATACAATTTATCATTTCTTTGTTGCTCTTGTGCAACAGACTAGAGATCTCAATCTCCCCCTTAAGAAAGATGGTACAACTCAATCCTTTAGGTGAATAATCAATTGATGGCCACACCCCTCACTAGAAACAGATCAAACATCTTAACTCATATATTAGTTAGAATGCATACTTGGGCTTCTTGATATATGAATTATGCTATCATTAGAGTTTATATTGCCTTTAAGAAATTCTCATAAATTTGAAAACGTTTAAAATAAATATCAATCACATTAAGCCAAATATTTTAAAGGAAACCTAGTTCATAAAATCATTTAAAATTATCAAAATCCACACCAAATTTAGTCATTTCATCAATTTTGTAATTTCACATTTCAATAAATCACTACTAATGATAATTTTAATTCTTTCATTTATTTAATTCTTCTCTCTTTTCTATCTTCCTTATTTTATTCTTTATTTCATTTAAACATTTTTATGAGACACTTGATTTGTGAACTTTCAACACTATTTTGACAAGGTTTCTTTGTAATTTAGAATATCTAAAAGTACAAATTCATGATTTAGATATCAAGTTGCAAAAACATAATTTCCAACATCTAAAACCTTATTCAAATCAATTAAATTCCAAACTCCAAGGCTAATATAAGTTCATTACTTTTTATCACATTTCTAAATGAAAGCTCTAATTTTTCCTCAAAGATTATAATCGTCACCAAATTAAATCAAAATCATTCATTCATTAAAGAACCATGAAAGCTGAATATCATCCATAGTATACATATGATTATTTTCTTTAATTTACATCAATTTAAAGTAATACATTATTCATGATTTTAGTGAAAGCTAATTATTTCCTTAACTCATGCTTTTTAGACAAATTCTAATCATTGAATTCCATTAAAATATTTGTTTATTTCTTTTGAACTTTTACTTGTTTCAATCTTATTTCAACTAAATGAATCATTTTTATCAAAATCAGCTTAAATTAAATTAAGTTCATCAACCTCTACTAAACCCATTTCTCCATTAAACATAATCATATAAATGTCACTTTAAAACCATTAAAATTGCATGAAAAATAAAGCAAGAGAAGAAACCACCTTTCTAATGATTTTCCCTAATTTTTCATTTAAAATCTCAAGAAATTTGCTGGAAAAGTAATTGAATCCTCTTCATGAAATCCTCTCCTCTTTTTCAATCTTTTTTACTTTCATCCTATTCTAGGGATCTCTTTTATATTTAAGTTAAGAATACCTGGACCAAGTTATGTGCACTTGGAAAAGTTAAATTGAATGAGGAAGCCTCTAATCTTAATATTTTCATCCTTAATTCAATTTCTACAAATTGTAAATTCACCCTACATAACAAATTCAACTCATCTAAGTCTAATTTAGATGTCAATCATAATTGCCTTGATAAATCAATTAAAACTAATTTTCACAATTGACAATTCTAACACTTTTAAGGAATGACCCCGAATTAATCATAGACGTGATAATTTTAACTTCATATATTTCTATATCATTATTTTATTTTACTTAATATTTTTTTTACTTTATTATTTTTTTTATTTTATGTTTTGTTCACTTTATTTTTTTATATCTTGTGTTTTGTTTACTTTAATTTTTAAAAAAATTTAAAAATATCCATGGATTTATAACTAACTCTTTCCCTATCTAAAATGTTTTGCTTAAAATTTTATAATTCTCAACTCAATTTTTTGAAAAACTTATTAAATAGTTGTAAATTAGCTAATGATTTTTTATTGTAAAAATTACCAAAAAGAAAAATAGTGGTAAATTCAGTCATAAAAATTGTCAACAAATCCATTATTATTTTAATTACCTCTTTGTTTGTAGAGGCAACTTGTATGTAGAAGAATCTAGAGACTAAATCATAGCCATACATCAAAAGGAGGGCTTAGCCTATAAATAGCCAACTCCACCTCCTCATTTGAACACACCCTTCTCACTTAAGGCATTCTTAGTGAAAGAGAGAGAGCCCAAAGCTTCTTAGATAACACTTGTATAATATTCTTTCATATTTAATACAAGCTTCATTTGATTCCTTCATATTGTTTTCTTGCCAACATTTTTCTAGCTTTCCCACATTTTCAATTTCCGCTGCCAAGTGCTAGCAATATCGCTAAGATCATTAGGACAAGGCTGACTTAGTTGAGAACTAAGTGCCGCATGGCTCGAGGCTTTCGGTGATGAAAATCTAAGCCCGTGACAATATTCATGGAGCATGTCAAGGATTGCCACCCTTTGTTGAATTTGTTGAAAGTTGATCATTCATTTTCAAGGTTAAAACTCATGTAACTCTATCTTGCTCAACTGTTGCTTGTTAAACATCATTTTCTTATTTAGTAGACTTAGATTCATTTTTTGTATAATACGTTCTTTTAAAGTGTTAAGTCAACAATATACCGCCCGCACGGGCGTAGCTCAGTTGGTACTCAGATGGTAGATTTGGTATCAAGGTCCAAGGTTAAAATCTCAGCAGCCGCAGTGTGGAGGTTACACCCTCTGGGTGGGCTCCTTGTGGGCACTGAGTACTTGACCTCCCATCTAGAAGGCCGCTGAGTACTGTGGTTTACCCCTCCATAACTGTTCGGGCTCAGGTGTGGGGGCCCTTGGGGTGAGGGAATCACCTTTTTCGTATCAAGTCAACAATATACCAATGGAGTTAAAAATTTTGTAAACAAAAACTAATTAATTTATTCTAAGATTTAAAATTCTTGCATTTAAACTTCTTTTATTATTTAGATGTGATATTCAATGCATCTAATAGAAGTAGAAGGCTTATCCTATATAGTAGTTTTTGGAACATAACACTCTTAATTATAAAACTTGGATCACCTTGAGTTACATATATCTCGCTATTTTTCAATTTCAAGGATAGGAAAAGAGACCATAACTAATAGCGAAGCCATTTACCAAAGAAAGAGTTGTGGTAACAACACTTTCAAAGAAAAAAGAAAAATAGTTGATAGCCTAATTGTTCCAGCAGAGAACAATTGCTAGTTTGACATATCTACAATCACATAAAACAAAATATAAACATTAAAAGGATATTAAGGAGGGCATCTCTACTATGAGAATGCATATGATCAGTTAATATTTGATCTTATTACCGTAACTTTATATCTATGAGGAATGACTAAAGATATAATCATCATCATTAATTCGATCCAGAGGAAAGAAATTGGATTTAAAATCTTCAAAATAAGAAAACGAGAAAATGATTTTTAACAGAAACAAAAGAATAATGTATAAGCACTCATATGTCATTAAAATGAAGGAAACTGCTTAAATAGGTTTGGGAATTGAATATAAAACAGAAAATTTGGTCAAGGATAAGGATAAAAACAGGTGGTTCTCGATGTAAATTAATTTCATTGTTTCATTTTCTTAATTTTTCTTTAATTAACTTTTGGGATTTAGTTTTTCCAAGTTATTTTGAATTTTTTAATCATTTTGTTGTTGAGATCTAGGATGAGTACGTTGAATCTTTTAAATGGAAGACAATGGTGGAATTGAAGAGGCTAATGTTTATATAAATCATTGGCAAGGTGGAATATGCAAATGGAACTTTTCATGATTATGATCCAGTTGCGAAATTATTATTATCAACTTACCTTTATTTCGGAAGTTTCTCCTTATCTGATTGGATTTTCTTAAATAGATTCCAAGTAACATTTCTTTTGCTGCTACTTACAAAATACCTCTTATATAATTAAGAGAGTTATCCAATATAATAGATATTAAGAACATACTTGGATGACCTTGATAAAAAGTTTTACTTCATTATTTGAGTTACATGTATCTTATTTTTTTCATTATCATTCTCGGTGCTTACAAGCCATTGATCTTCACACCATCAATGTTAAGGTGGGTTCTGGCAGCATTTGGTATCACACATATCCCGACACTTATCTAGGTCTCCAAGTGAACAGTTAGGAAGACAGTTCTTCCAGCATGGCATGCTTATTTGGCCATTACATCCAGTTTCTATTAGAAAAGGTGACATGAACAAGAAAGCTAGAATAAAGGTAATTAAAACACTTGTATCCATGCTTAGATTTACTCTTGTATTGAATACAATTATTGAAGAAATTAAAATTGAACTAAAGAGCTTGCTGCTATAATATTTTGCCTCGATATTAATTGAAATTGTTTGCAAGTTGCGGTCCCCCTTTTATAGGCATAAAGTTCAACAATGCTAAATTTGTTCCGTATAATTAAAAAGGTGGTGTATCCTATTAGATTTCATACATTCTCAAGTTGATTTCTTTCCTTTAATGTTCTTTTTTGTATAAATTTCTTGTAATACATGATAAGGCTGTTCATGGACAGTTTAACCACTCCATTAGTGTTAAAAAAAAACATATCTATCGGTTTCGGTTTTTTAAAAAAAAATCTAAACCTAAACTATTATTAACGATTAATTATATATCAGTTAACAATGAAAATGAAAATGGTTCTGTTTTTCAATATTTAACCATTTCTTTAAAAAATTATAAAAATTTAATATATTTTAAAATTAAAAAACACTTCAAAATATTCAAAATTCGCTAATATAAAATAAAATAAGAAATATATAATTAAAATGAACATTAATTTTAAGGTTATTTATTATCTTAGTTTTATAAATTGAAAAGATAAAAAAATATAAAATAAAATAAAGAATAAAAGAAAAGATAGAAAAATATAAAACAAGAAAGAAGAAAGAGCAATTGTGGGAATCACGGTTAATAAAAAATGAAAATCTAAATCTAAATCATTAATTCAGTTGTTTTTATCGATCTCATTTCGGTTGGGTTTTTGGACAGGCCTAACACAAGGATATTTAGCAGAGGAGTTGCATAAATGCTTTTTAATCTTTGTTGGTTTTGTACTAAAACCAAAATGTAGAAAATCAAGTATATCTTTTCTATAAAGTCAGTGGATGAATAATTATGGAAACTGTTTTGTTATTATTTAAGAAATTTTATTATGAAGTTAAAGTTATTATGGTGTTTACCAGAGGTTTTAATATTTTAGTCTAATTGTTGACCTATAATCAGTTATTTATTTATTTTTTAAAAAATTAAAAAATTAAAAATTATATTATAGTATAAGGACATAATATTTTTAATTACCATAATAATCTTTAAGCAGCATTGTTTTTTTAATAATTTTAGATGAAGAATTGTGACATTTTCAATAACAATTAATGACATTTAATTATATCACTATGCCTATTTTTTCTACGAATGAGTTTTGAAACAATTCAGGTAAAATTAAAGAAAATTATCAAAAACGATTAAAATTTATTTTAAAAAATTCAACATAACAAATGTTTTTTTTATTTGAAAACTTTCATTAATAGAATTACGTGAAGGTTTTTAGTACAATAGACAAATTTTTAATCGCATAGTTATGGTAATACTAAACTTTAATTATGCCAATTTTCATTTTTAAAGTGTTTTGATTATGATTATTACGATACATATTTTTTTATTTTTTAAAGTTTTTTATCTAATATAAATAATAAGTAAATACATTATTAAATTATTAAAGAAATATTTCGAGATATCATCTTTGTATAATTATATATAAACTAATTAAAATAAATTTCTTTTTTTTATTTAGAGGTTTACATGCAATAAAAATTATGATTGTAATACTCTAACATGCTTTAAGATTGAAAAGCAAAAGATATGTAATATCTTTAATTAAAATTCAAAAGTATATAACAAAGTAAAATGTGAGATATCAAATTTTATATTTCATTAGATGTATATATACATAATTAATCATAAAAATTAGATGTATATATACATAATTAATCATAAAATTTGATTTAATTAGAAAAATAAAAGAACTTCATTTTTAGCAAGTATTAAAATCTTAATTAAATATAAAATGCATTAATCTATGTTTTCTCAATGATGTTCTTAGTTTTTGATGTGTTTTGTAGCATTGTTCATTTTCAAATCTTCTTTCAATAATCTTTATGGCTATTTTTGATAGCACTTCATGCACTTGCTAAGTTCTATTCAAAATAATCAAGAAATTGCTTAAAATTTTAAAAAACTAAAAAATAAAAAATGTTACAATCAAATATTGAACAATAACTAATGTCTAAAATGTCAAAGATAAATTAGTGCTTTTTAATTTGGATTCTTTTTCTTTTATATATGTAACAAACTACAAAAATAACTTATGTTTTACTTGTAATTAAAGTTTTCGATAATATCACATACATTGAAAGGATAAAATTAATACTGAAAGAAAAATCATAAAAAATCAATATTAATGAAAACATCATCAAATTTTACAAACGAAAAAGTACTAATATATTTTTTTCTCACTTCCTTACTTCAATAGTTTTTAAATGATCAGTTTTAATGGAACTAATAATATTTGTACCATAATAAAAATATATGAATGCTAAAAAATGAAAATAAAAATAAAGCTAACTATAAATATATATGATAAAACTTTATTATGATTCATGTCAATATCTATCAAATTAGGATTAACAAATTGAAATCCATTTTTTCAATTTTCAAAATCACTTCTTCAAGTTTATGAATGATAGTTGAAAATAAAAATATGATCTTTTAATTTATTTGATAATGACCCAATTTTTTACAACCTTTAAATTCTTGATTGAAAATAAACATTCTTCAATTAACATTGGCTTGGACTTGCTCATTTGAGTATTTCAAATAGCAACATGCATCAAAATTTCCTATATAATATCATATCATATACATATTAAAAGAAGGAGGGGGGAAGTGAAAATACAAGTCTAACCCTCCTCCTTTAATTTTAATAATTCAAAGATAAATATTATTTTTATAAATTTATATGAAGATAAATATTACATTTTAAATTTTAATTCAAAGATAAATATTATTTTTTAAAATTTATATGAAGATAAATATTACTTTTTAAATTTTAATTCAAAGATAAATATTATTTTTTAAAATTTACATAAAGATAAATATTATTTTTAAAACTTATTAAAAATAAATGTAAAAATTAATATAACAAATAAAAATAATAAAATAAATTTTTTTAATATTAACTAGTGCACAAAATAAATTTATTAATTATAATTAGTGTATTATTTTATATTAATTATGATTAGTATATTATATCACTATTAAAATTGATAAATACAAAATATAAATTAATGTATAATTTAAAGATAAATACTACTCATTTTATTTGTATTTGTTAGCTACTAAATTTTATTCAAAGTTAAAAACTACTAATTTTATTCAAATATAAACACTACTCATTTTATTTCTATTTGTTAAAAATTATTAATTTTATTTATATTTATTACTTATTAAATTTGTAACATCCGCGTTTGACACCGTAGGAGTTTTAGTATTTTTGTGTATGCTTGATTGCATGTATACATGTATGTATACATGTTTTGGTATGATTGCTTGCGTATGTACAATGTATGTGTGCTTGTATATGCGTCGTGATGACGTGATAAATGCGTATTTGTGTGGATGCATGGCTTGTATGTGCGTTTTGGGGTGTTTCAGGTGGCTCGGTAGAGTATTGGAGGGTGAGAAGAGGAGTGTGGAGTGTGGTATGGGCGTACGGGGATCCGTACGGTCATACCTAACAGGGGAAATAAGGGGTTTAGGGCTCCTGGAGGCCGTACGGGCGTACCAGAAGATGGTCCAGCCGTACGCGTACTCGTAGGAAATCAGGTTTGTCAGGAAGTTAGGAGCCGTGCGGGCGTACCAAATGGTGGTATGACCGTACCACAGCTCGCAGGTTTTTGGGTTTGTCAGGCTTTTTAGGTTGGTACAAGCGTACAGGTGGTGGTACGACCGTACGCGACTTAAATCTGTCTTTTTAATAGATAAGAATAAGCCCTTTTCTTATGTTCCTTTCCCCCCAAAACCTTTCTAAACGCCCTAAACCCTTAGAAAACACCAGTAGAAGGACGTCTAAGCTCCGGGATAGTGCGAGAGCGTGGATTAGAAGCTAGAGCTCGATAGAGACGGGATCTTGGGCTAAAGATAACGATCTTCTTTCTTCAAGTTTGTGCTAGATGTTTATTGTTTATGCTTGCTTTAATGGTTCTCAGGCCCTGTAAGGCCTAGAACTGATGCTCGGGGATTGAATCCCATATGGTTATGCCTGTTTATGCCTTGGATGCTTATGATTGTGGTTTATGGGTTCCGAGAATGAACGTATGTGTGGCTCTTGGTTTCGGGAAGGAACGTGCCTTGTGATTATTGAATGTTTGGCTTGTAGGATTGTTATATGGCTTGTTCATGCATTATGAATGATGGCATAGCATATCATGGTGAGGGAGTGAAATAAGGGTGGTGGAAATGAGGTACGAGATGTACCAATATCAATTAATATGGTGAAGGGAGTGAGATGCTCCTACAGGTGCCAGAAGTGATGGTATTAATTGATATGATAAAGGCATGAGATGTGCCTGGAAAAGAGTGCGAGAGGCACCAAACCGAGGGCAAGTGCATTGTATGTGTCACACCCCCGTCCCCAACTCACGAGGATACGACAAGCTCCCGTAGCATAACCGTCGCCCACCCGTCTCAGGCAAACAACGACTATACCACAAGGGAAGCTAACCTACTAATGCTCGTATAAGAAATCCAAAAGCATACAGAGTACGCAGAAGCATAAAATTAATCCTGGATACATTAATACAAGGATTCTTATACATAGTACAATTCGTATACTGCCAATTCTAAATACAACAGAGCCTATGCACAAATATACAACTGCAGGAGTCCGTCCCGAAGTCCAAAGCACGACCAGACCAGCTGCTGT
>CANYBF010870414.1:0-19670 GCA_948192965.1 Dalechampia spathulata
TCTGCATTGAATGTAAGAGTTACTATCAAACTGTCACTTCTAATCTCTAAACTGGTTTCTCTATGTTTTGATGCAAAGATCTTCTTTTGGTTTGTTGTTTTAAAATGAAAATTTTAAATTTCTTCCACTGCTTAATCACTATATAAACCAACAGGTCAAAGCAATGTCCCAGGTCTACAATTTGCTGATAAGGTTGCTCAGACTAATAATATTGTCATCAAGCAGTTGAAGAAGACACAAGCTAAGATGAGTATTTAGGACTTAGTGCTATCTTTCTAGTAGCATTGATGGGCTATCATCAAGGCACTCTAGCATGAGGATTTCTCCATCTACCTCTACCTTTAGCTTAAAGAGTCAATTGGTGAATTGGGAGTTATGATCTAGCATGATCATCTTCTCAGATGAGGATTTATCGATCAAGGGTATCTGTCACAACAAGGCACTTTTCATTAGGGTGCACATTATAACTTCTCCACACCTTACATCATGGTGGATGATAGTTCTGGCATCAATATCTATCCTTTCAAAGTGTTACCTAAGCTTAAGATCTATCCTTCAAACTTGAAGCCATCTAAGACTATCATCAAGGCTTATGATGAGTTTAAACAAGAGGTTACCGGTGCCTTCACTACCACTGTTACTATCAGGCTAATCAATTTAGTGGTTGAGTTTAAAGTTCTTAATATTTCAGTGTTATTTACTTTACTATTGGTCCAGCAATCGTTCCATCCCCTAGGAGTTGTGCCATCCACTACACCAGAGGATCAAATTTCCACATGATAAGGGTGTGGTTACTATTACAGTAAATGATGAGGTTACCCTAGCTTGCATCAGAGAGGATGTCCCTCTTATGATTGGTTTTCAGATTGTTGCCATTGGAGAATTTGAGTCATACTCATGCCAACTGAGTCCCACCGTGGAGAAGATGTTGCACAATATGAACTTTATGCCTGGCAAGGGTTTAGGCTAATAATAACAGTGTCTGGTAGAGTCCAAGATCCCTATAGCTATGTGGGAGGAGAGGTATTGCATTGGATTTGATCCCTATACTTTGGGCTAAAAGAATGCAAGATGGTTGCATTTATCTAGAGAGAGATGTAGCATGATCGTGCTATTAAGTTGCCTAAGTCGGATGACTTCTTCCACCGACAGTTTTCCATCTTTAGTGATGTCTGTGACTTGTCAGCCTGACATCATCCAAGAAGGTCATCACCACTTCTTCTACCATTAGCCTTTATGATGCTTTTTAGATCTTTGATGATGTTACCAATCTCACCATTGGTTACCTTAAGTCGGAGACTTCTATAGTTACCGTATTGGGTCCAAGCTACAAAGCTTAGATATGGAGGATTTACTTCTTCAAAAGGTTTACTAGGATATTGCCACACTTATAGATAGTACTTTTGATGAGATTTTATATGAGGATGATGATGTCCTTATCTTTGTAATTTTTGATGATGATGTAATCCCTTCAAAGTTTAATACAGTAAAAAATAACTTTGCTTATGTTTGTAATATGTATTCTAGTGGTATTATGCATGAACATGAGCATTACATGAGCATTTTTAAGATTAATGCATCATTGAAATTATTAACATTGGCATAGATGACATAACCTTTCCTCTGGAGATTGCATCAGATTTAACTATTAATGAGAGAGCAAAAATCATCAGAGTGTTAAAATAGCATATAAAAGCCTTTGCTCTAGGCTATGAAGACATGTCAGGTGTTGACAAAACTATTGTGGAACACAGAATTCTAATTAGACATGAGTTTAAGCTAGTTAAGCAGAAACTGCACCAGCTCTAACCAAAATGGGCTTAGAAGGTTAAGGAGAATATCCAAAAGTAGTTGGATGCCAAGTTCCTTGAAATGGTTGATTATCCCAAATGGTTGGCTAATGTGGTTTAAGTTCCCAAGAAAGATGGCAGGGTTAGGGTCTGCATACACTACAGGGATCTAAACAAGGCATGTCCAAAGGATGACTTCCCTTTATCTCATATCAACATGCTGGTCGATAGTCCAGCTGCTAGTGCTATGTACTCCTTTGTTGATGGATTTTTTTGGGTATAAGCAGATTCTCATGGCTATTATTGATAAGGTGAAGATAGCTTTCATAGGTGCTACCTCCAGAGAGCCCCAATAGTTCTGTTGCACAATCTAATCTACAAGGAGATCAAAGTCTATATGGATGATACGATGATGAAGTCTCCCACCATAGAAGAGCATTCAACTACTCTTGATAGATTTCTTGAAGAAGTGCACATTCGAGATGACATTTGGTAAGCTATTGTCAGTCAGAGGGGTATCAAGGTGGATCTTAACAAGGCGAAGTGGATCTATAAGATTCCTATTCCCAAAACTGAGATCAAAGTCAAGGGATTATTGAGACATCTCCAGTACATAAGTAGATTCATTACTAAGCTCACTACTATTTATGAGCCAATCTTTAAGCTTTTAAAGAAGGACTAGACTTTGGTTTAGGATGAGAACTGTCAGTTTGCATTCAAGAGGGTGAAGTATTACCTCTCTAACCTATCGATTCTGTAGCCACCTTGACCAAGAAAGCCATTGTTACTCTATCTAGCCTTGGAAGAGGAGCTAGTGGGTACTATGATGGCTCAAGAGGATGAAGCCAAAATTAAGCATGTCGTTTACTACATGAGTAAAAAGTTATTGCCAACAGAGTGCAAGTACAACACTGTTGAGAAGTTATGCATGGCTATGGTCTGGGTAACTAAGAAGCTTAGACACTACTTCCAATCATACCAAGTTTAGGCAATCTTTAAGTTCGATCCTATGAAGTACTTGTATGAAGCTCCTTCACTAGTGATGAAGCTTTCTAGGTGGCTAATCCTACTACCAGAGTTCGATATGTAGTACATCACTAAGAAGGTAATCAAAGATAGAGCAATTGCTGAATTTTTATCATCTAGGCCGGTGGATGATTCTGAAATGTTTGAAGTTGACTTTCCAAATGAGTACTTAGGGGTAGCTGATGTCTAGAAATGGCAGTTTCACTTTGATAATGTAGACAATAGGATTAGCTAGAGTTTCAACACCATGCATATGGAATCTGACATCGTATTTACTCTAGGCGTCATGATTGCTCAGTTGCTCTTCATCTAAACTGGGACTATCAAGAACTTTAATATTGTACCACTCCAAGCATGTTGTTAGCTGGGTAATCTCTATACCTATCTACTTAATCATCCGAGCATAGCAATCTCACTCATCTTGCTCTAAGCATCGGCTCGTCTACTTTAATACAAGCATATAAGCATATAGGTCATGCATCCATGCATAGGTATCATGATCATAATCATAATCATAATAGGTGCTTACTTGGACATCCTGTATCTCAGAATTATGGTAGTGATGGAATCCCATCAGCAATCTTGTAGCATCAGCCATAGCATCTTTAGGCACTTGAATAAGTCAAACACATGTTAGATCAACAGAATCAGCAACATGCTAATACACTTCATACACTCTTATAAATGATGTTTAGTAGTCTCATCCCTCTTTGACACCGTGAAGGATGCCTCATACAGGTAATTGAGCTCGTCATAAGTATAGATTAGTTGGTTATGAGGCCACATCAGCTCACCCTCAATAAAGCTCTATGGATGCTCATATCTAGGAGGTACATTTGGAGAGCCAAGCTCATGTCTTGGTGCATGATCTCTTTGAGGTACCGCCACCTTGAGAACTACCAATAGTTGGTAAGCCATGGTGTCCACCTCTAACACTAAAAGTGCTGGCTCTACTGCCAGATCCACTCGCTTTGTCATATTGGCCTCTATATGTAAACAACTTAATAGGCCCAACAACCATATTTAAATGAAGGTCTAGAATACTAGTTAGTGTAGCAATCACCTTTAGGTTTGTTTCAGTATAGGATGCCTAGAACATAGCTCGTAACACCTCTTAAGAAAACTACATTTTTACTCTAAGCATGCCCCTAGTCTGCACATCATAAGCCTCACTCTAGGTCATGGTGAAAACCCTCTTATAATGGCAACTCCATTGGGGACCTATAGCAAAAGAGTGGTGGCATTGAAATCTTAGAGTTTCATATCAATTTTCCCATTCTAGTGGGGTTGGTTTTATTGCATATCACACATACAGTTAGCATATGTATACCACCTTTTATCTCATGTGAAACCGATGATTGTGGGTGAGTGAGTACCTTAAGCTCACTGCTGTTTAGCAGCTTATAGATCAATCTATGGCCAACCTCTTGTCCAACAACTTCAAGAGTCTCCTCCAACATCAAATCAGGGAAGCTCTCAGTCCTAGACACTTTATCACACCACTAGCTCCCATGAAGGATAAGGGGAAAATAATCAATCTGTATATCACCAAGATAGATGATGAGGTTTTGCTTTATATACATAATGTCCACAAGTCTAAGACTTTTGCTCTAGAACAGAAGATAGAATAGTTACACTCTATCATGAAGACTAAAAGGATGGGGTCTGATTTGGATTTTGATGAGTTCTCAGTTTTAGCTATAAAGGGGATGCCTGCTAAGTTCAAGCTCATGGATGTTCCCAAGTACAGTGGGGTTGGGGATCCGAAGAATCATCTGAAGACATATATGATGATGATGAACACTATAGACTTATAGAATGAGCAAATAGTCATTCTCTTCTTCATTTCATTAGAAGGCCAACGTTGGCTTGGTATTACAGTCTTAACAAGAAAACCATGGCTGAGTGGATGCCTCTTTGCACTGTATTCTAAAAGTAGTATGGCTTCAAATCCCATTTTGATGTCACTTTGCTAGATCTGGAAATGGTTAAGCAAAAAACTAATTAGTCTTTCATGGACTACTTTAGCCGATGGATGGATAAGGCTATGCTAGTCAAACAAAAATCTATCTAAGTCAGATATGATCAACAAGCTTATTATGGGGTCATTGCCATTATATTAGAATAAGCTAAAATATCAAAATTTTCACACCTTTGAGGACATTTACTCAGTCAACAAGAGGATTAAGTAGATTGAGGGGCTAAAGAAGAAGGAGCCTTCCTTCATCAAACTCAAAATTGCCACATACACCTAAACAGAACATAAGACCCATTATATCAATGCTCCATAAACACTAAATCGCATACTCTAAAACACTACCCAGTCTCAGAGGTACTCAAATCTTGGAATGTTATTTTCCAAGGTCTTCGGGTGTCTCCTAAAAGCCAAACTCATTAAAACTCTTGAGCCAAACTTTCAAACACCACCTCAACCCTCAGTAGACATTAAAACCTACCATTATTACCATAAGTGTCATGCCCACAACACTAATGGCTGGTGCTCTCTTAGGCAGGTCATTTAGGACCTCATTTATTTGGATGAGTTCAAAGATCCTGAGAATTCCAAACCTTTTAATAAAAAAACTCATTGCCTAAGTATGACAAAGCCAATCATACATACATGATTCAATCTGGGTTACTAGAATCCCTGGTTTTTAACTTCTTCTCTCCCCTAGGTAGTAAGAAGATTGCTTATTTACCTGCTATCAGCTTTCAACCCGGCGGTGGGTTCAATGTTGGCGTCATTGCCATATAGTATGACAGTGTATAGGATACGTCTATAGCCACTTAGGGTTCCTTTAAGTTTGAATTAGTTAAGATTCAGAAGTTGAAGAAAATGAGTCTGCTGGAACTCCTAAGGTAGCCAAGCTTATACCTATGGCTCCCAAACAACCAAAGGAGCTGGGTGCTAATAAGATATCCTCTCAGATCAATAATATGACTCGAAGTGGTAAGTTGTTCACTCCTCTTAAACTTAAGAAGAATTTTGATGCTCTAAAGAAGTCAACAGAGGCTAGACCCACTATGGATGAAACTAGTTTAAGTAGTGCTCTAGCTTTCCAACTTTTTGATAAAGGTAGAGAGGTTGCTTAGCTTAAGAATTACATCATCAAGTAGTTAAAGAAGATACAAGCTAACATAAGTATTTGGGAACAGGCCATCATCAAGGCACTCTCTAGCATTATGATTTCTCCATATGCCTTTACCTTTAGTATGAAGAGTTAGTTGGTGGACTAGGAGTTGAAAACTAGCATGATTACTTTCTCAAACATAGATTTACTAACCAAGGGTATTCAACACAACAAGGCACTCTTCATCAGGGTGCACATCATGAATTTCTCAACTTCTTACATCATGGTAGATGATAGTTCTAGCATTAATGTTTGTCCTCTTAAGGTGTTACCTAAGCTTGGGATTCTACTTTCAAACTTGAAACCATCTAAGACTATTATCAAGGCATATGATGAGTCTAAGCAAGAGGTTACTAGCACCTTCACTACCATTATGATAGTTGGGTTGATTAAGTCAATGGTAGAGTTCACAGTTCATGACATCTCAATGTCATTTGCTTTATTGTTAGGCCAATCATGGTTTCATTTGCTAAGAGGTGTATCATTCACTTTGTACCATAATATTAAGTTTCCACATGATAAGGGTATGGTTACTATTATAGTTGATGATGAGGTTTCCCCAGCCTGCATCAGAGAGGATGTCCCTTTAATGACTAATTTTTAAATCACCCCATTAGAGAGCTTGAGACATACTCATACCAATCAAGTCCCTCTATAGAGAAGATGCTATGGAATATGAACTTTATGCCTGATAAGGGTCTGGGTCGGTACCAGTAAGGTCTGACAGAGTTCAATATCCTTACAGTTATGTGGTAGGAGAGATACTACATTGGATTTGATCCCTATACTTCAGACAAGTTAGAGGATTGAAAGATGGTTGCCTTTATCTAGGGAGAGACATACTATGATTGTACTTCTAGGTTGCCTAACTTGGATGTCTTCTTTAATTAGCAGTTCACCATCTTTGGTGATGTTTGTGACCTATCAGCCTTGATAATGTCTAAGAAGGTGCCTGCCACTTCTTTGACCATTAGCCTTGATTAGCCTTGATTATGACTTCCAAATCTTTAGTGATATTGTTAATCTCACCATCAGTCGCCTTAAGCCAGAGCTCATTACATTTGTCGCACTTGGAACCAAACTGTAAAGTTTGGATATGGGTGATTTGCTTCTTTAGAAAGTCTACAAGGACATTACCACCTTAGTAAATAACATTTTTGATGAGCTTATGTATGAGGATAATGATCTCCCTATTTCTATACTTTTTAATGATGATGTAACTTTAAAATTTAATGCAGTGAAAAATAGTTTTGCTTACATTTATGATGTGAATTCTAATGGCATTATGCATGAACATGAGCATTACATGAATATTTTTAACATTAACACACCATGCATAGAAACTATTAATATTGGCATAGATGATAGGCTTTATCCTCTTTAGATTGCATATGAGTTAACTACTGATGAGAGAACAAAAATCATCAGAGTGTTGAAATAGCATACAAAGCCTTTGCTCTACACTATGAAGACATGTCGAGTGTCAACAGAACTATAGTAGAACATAAAATCCTGAGTAGGCTTGAGTTCAAGCCAGTCATGTAAAAGCTGCATCAACTTTAACCAGAATAGGCTCAAAAGGTTAAGGAGGATATCTAAAAGTAGTTGGATGCAAAGTTTCTCAAAATAGTTGACTATCCCAAGTGCTTAACCAATGTGGTTTTGGTTCTCAATAAATATAGTAGGGTTAAGGTCTGCATAGACTATAGGGATCTAAACAAGGCATGCCCAAAGGATGACTTTCTTGTGCCTCATATTAACGTACTGGTTGATAGTGCACTTGCTAGTGCTATGTACTCCTTTACCGATGGGTTTTTTAGGTATAATCAGATTCTCATAGCTATTATTGGTAAGGTGAAGATAGCTTTCATCATGAAATAAAGGACCTATTCCTACAAGGTCATGCCCTTTAGCTTAAAGAATGCAAGAGCTACTTATCAGAAAATCATAACAACCTTGTTGCATGGTCTAATCCATAAAGAAGTCAAAGTCTATATGGATGATATGATGGTGAAGTCTCCTACTAGAGAAGAGCAACTCGCTGCACTTAACAAATTTCTCATACGAGTTAAGAAGTATAGATGATTTTTCCTAGGCTATATATTGCACATATAGCATTATATATTGTGCACATCCAATGTAATTTCGTAGAATCCCACATTGTTAGCTTGCTGTCGGTAACTTATGACCTTCACCTATAAATATAAGCTATATGTTTATGGGAAAAAGGTCTAAAAATTAATGAATTACATCCAAACTCTATCAAATTAATCACTTAATTAATTAAGCACTTAATTAAGTTATTAATTAGGATTAAAGACTAAAACTTAAATCCCTAATCATGTTTGGAATCAAGATGAGAAGCTAATCTCTAGTGGTGAGTGTAGATGCCTTTTTCTTCTCTCATTTATACTTGATTTCTTTGTAGGTTTTGTGATTTTGCTTGATTTTTCTTTAATTAGCTTCAATCATGAATGTTACAGTAGCATTCTTAGCTTTTTTATAGTTAGAATGATATGTAACAGTCATATATTCACTTTGATTTATGATTTGCTTTATGTTTTTGCTTAAAAACTCGATTTAAAGTCCTCCAATTTCATCATGCCTTGATTGATTTATGTTGATTTTGCCATTATATCAATTAATTCTCTTATTTTCTTAATTAAATGCCATTTAATTATGTTTTATTTATCACTTGACATGATTTGCTTAATTAGATGTTGTTTCATTTCTACCAATATCACATATGATCTTAGAATCTTCCAATTATACTTTTAATTATTTTTGCCTAAAATTGATTATTTTTCATGATTTTCATGATCCTACTCGTGTTTATTCTTGCATTTTCATGAGTGTTGCTATTATATTCATCATACTTTAGCCATTGATTCATGCTTTAACATGACATCGGATTGGTCATTTGTATCCTACATCTTGTTTGTTTCCTAATATATTCATTTGTTTGTATTTTCCATTTGTACATTTTTAGCTCATGCTATCCGAGGTCATTTTTCTTGAGGGGAGGAGATGTTGCTTAACATCTCAAAATTTTGTATCATTAAAGATCCTTTATAATAGAATAGGCCTCTGTTTTATTAATTTTCCCTCAACATGTATGATTTAGCTTTATTTCATCATGTATTTGCCTATCTCTCTCGATCCCTTTCTTCGAGCCATTATTAATTTTCATTTATGCTACTATACTTGTTTTTATCATTGTTATATGATGCATGATACGTTACGTCATGCATATACCATGTCATCTTTCACATATCATAGCTATGTCATGTCATCTCACATGTCATGTGTATATTATGTCATCGTTAACATGTCATGCTTATATCATGTCATCTTATATGTCATGCTTATGCTATGTTTTATTTACCGTGATTACCCTATCATGATGCCATGCTATGTTTCATTTAGCATATCATATTCACCATACTATAGTTACTACGGTTATTGTCATGCTATCACGTTGTGTGCTTATTTTATGCCTATTAATGCTCACTTACCTAGGATAATTAATTCAACTAAAATGGTAAAATCGAACTTGAAACTCTTAGGGAATATATCTTCACCACCCGAACCTATCTCTGAAAGGTTTGACTTAGCACTCATGCTATCTAGTGGTAACTCCATCTTATCACTCTTTTGAGTTCATCTCATTGCTCAAGGTAACCCCTCAAGAAGATTGTACTTTTGCTCTAAGTGGCCCCTAGTCCACATGTCACAAGCCTTGCTCTAGCTCATAATGAAAGCCCCGCCCACAATCATATTAAGCATACTCCCATGATATGTATCTTAATTAATTCATAATAAAAATACAACTTCATAAATTGCAAAAAATCATGTATAATTCTAAGCAAGCTTCATTGAATTCTTTATGTGTATTGTAATATTAATCTTATACTCTTATAACTCTTATTAACCAGAAACAAGAAAATTCCATAAATATATGCACGTTGCGACATAGGTTAAATTCCTAAGATGCTTCAATTTAAGTACGTTAATTAACGACCATCTAAATAAAATTTAACAAGCAAAGATAACGGGTGTGATGATACTTTTACTATATTATTCATAAAAAATTTCTTTATCAACTATAATTGTATTTTCTAACATTACCAGCCGTATAAGTATCCATACATTTAAATAAAATAGTTGAAACATTAACTATATTTTATTTTATTCTTAACACCTCACCAATAATATAAATATTTATAAATATAATAAAATGATTCAAATTTCAAGTTTATATCATTTATAAAGTTGAAATTTAATTTTGATAGATAATAATTTATCCATGCACAATTTAGGCTTATATATTACCTTATATAAATCCTTAATTGGAAGTCAATAATCTAAACATTATATAAGACGTTTATGATGAATCTCATATTGTCGGTTACATACATAAATTTAAGAAACCCTTATACAGAAAATTCATTGCTACCTACATATAATAAAACTCCTAATCCATCCAATATAATAAATATTTAAGGTTCCTAAATTAATTCAACATAGTAAATCATAAGCATATAGTCATTTAGAAATCTATGTATAATGATGGATGTGACATAAATAATTTACAAGCAAAGGGTTCAAAAATTTAAGTAAAAGGCATATCTTTAAATCCAAAGTTAATATAAATGTCATGAACCTCATGTAAGGATTTCATTTTCTTCATCATAGCTTCATTTACTAAAGATGACATGTTCTCGTCTTAATTTAAAATATGGTTTACAATATGATAATTATTTTAGTATATGAAATTATATACTACTAATCTATAATCAATTTAATACCTTACTTAGCTTATAAGTTCTAGTGATAAAGGGTTTACTTCTATTAAGTCCCTAACTAGAAGCTCTAAAAACCACAACAAGTTTTCCTTATTTTTTTCTAATAATATCCTATGCCACTAGATATATATAATCATTCATATTAATGCCCATTATTTTTAGTAATTTCCCTCTATAATGGCCCTTGAAATTCAACCATTTATTGATATAGCATTTCAACAACCTTTCTTAAAACTTTTAATGCTTTGAACACACATACATTGATTGAAAAACATCCTTGTCTAGGTTAGATTTAACATTAAAACTTGAATGAGTCTTTAGAAGTTCAAGTGCATAATCATTTTATAGCCTAATATATTTTGTTTCTTCACCATTAATAATCCTTATAGCTATAAACTTTGCCCTCTATGATTTGAATTTGCTCATCTCAACCTTAATATCCTTCTTTATAGCTTGTACAATTCCATCAACTTTTTATGTATATTCAACTCTAAACTACTTTAAATAAGTCTTGACAATCCGCTTTGCATTCACATGTCTAATATTATGCTCCTTTATATAATCATGCACCAAGACCCCTAATTTGATTTAGGTAATAAATTTATCATTGATTAGGGAAACCCACATGTAGAATAAACATCCTTTCTTATAATAAGCTTTACATCTCTTCTTTGTATTAGGTCTAAAATTCATCACATATATATTTTTTATTCCATATTTCCTTACAACATTCTTAAATTGAATGAAACTCTCAAATTTCATACCAATTTAAAATCTTAGATTAGCCATATCGAATTCCTCATCAAGTTCATAAAATCTTTACTTCTTTGAGTATACTTCATCCTCATTAATATTTGAACATAAATTCAACTCATCAAATGCATCATACACTAACTTTTCACTAATTTCTTCCTATTTTTCAACTTCACCTATAATCTTATCCTTCTCAAATTCATCATCAACATATTTACTAAAGATATCATATTCATTTTGAATTTTTCATCACCATTAAAGTTATAGTCAGAGTCATATAACTCATTATCCTTATTATTGACTCTTACATCTATTGCTTCATTTATTTCTACTTTAAAAACATCATCTATTCCCACTTTAGTAACTTCATCTATTTCTACTTCAATAACTTCATATATCTCATAATCAATAATATGCTCACCCTTATTTTCATTATTATCCACTATGATGTTAGTTGCTTTAGCAACACCATCAAACACCTTTTTTGGTTATCAGTTTCATTGACAACCTTACTTAGTTTTACCTTCATATATACATCTATTACCCTTGACTTATCCACTAAACATGTCATATTTAAATCATCTACATTTGTTTTAATCATAGTCAAATTACTTTGCTTTATTTTAATAATAACCAAAATAATGGGACTAATTCAATCACACCTAACTTTTTTGTCATGTTAATAACCTTGAGTTTTGGTATTTTATCTACACTACACCAATTGATGAACCCTAATAATCTATATTCACATGACTTTACTAAATTTACCTTAATAAAATCCATGTAGGTTGAAAAATATTCAAAATAAAGTGTACATTAAACAAATAAATTAAACCATAAGCAAATTATGATAATTTTGAATAGATGATTTAGATTAAATAAGAATAATCATTGGATGAAAACTTTTACCACTAAACCCTGAACTTTTATTAAAAATAAAATAATTTAATAAATTGAAAAATATTAACATTAATATATAGTCTTTCCTCATGTCAAAATAATTTAACATTAAAACAAATTAATATCCATTTTAACCAGAATATAAAAACTTACCAAACTTAGATGGCTACCATTTAGTAGTCTTGTCTCCTAATAGGTAATCATTTATAAATCTTTAATATAATCATAAAGATATTTTCATAGGGTAATTGAGTTATAAAAAAAGTGAAACACAAAAGGATGGGAAAACATATTAGTTAGGTAAAAAGTAAATTAGATTATTTTAAGAATTTTAAGTAAGAATTTAAATAATAATTTTAAATTTTTAAATCAGATTGCTACATAGCTTCTACATCATCATCACATGTTGTCACATGTTCTGACATTTCACCTATGTGTGCATATATGTGTAAAATGACATGATGAATATACCTAGAATATTTTCATTTCAAACTAAAACATCATCAATTTTGATATAAAATTATATACGTCTCCTTTTTATACAACTAAATTAATATCCAGTTATTAAAAATTAAGAATTTAAAATTTAATATCCAATTTAAAATAAAGTTCAAAGTTAAAAAATTTGAAGTATTTTTTATCTAATCAAAGCATCTTATGACATAAGATGTTAAAGTATATTTGATATCGATAAAAGAAAATTCTAGAATGGTGATTTGATTATATGGTATTTATATAGAGTAAATAATTTATTTAATTTTTTATTAAAATTATTGTATAAGAAAGTTATTATAAAAATAAGCAATTTGATGTTTTTTAAAATACAATTTATGAAAGACCAACTTTAAAATAAATTAAACCAATCAACGAATTAATTAGAAATAATTGAACATTTTTTAAAATTCAATTTGTAAAACCCTACTTTAGAATAAATTAGAGCAATCAATCAATGAACTAAGAATTTTGGAAAAAGCTTTTGTTCATGGATTATGCTAACCTCAAATACAATGATGGTCCTAGGATTTCTTTCCCAGGCTCAAAGCTCTACCTTTTAATATAATATTGTCTTGAATTTTTAGCAATGCATTTATTATTTTGTTTTAAAATTATAGTAATTTTATTATAAATTTATTTTTTCATAACCTAAGAAAATAACTAAAATACCCATAATGAATTTTCCATATAATTCTTGTAATAGACAATTTAAAGTTAGAATGAGAAAAAAAATCTATAAACATGAGATAAGAAAGAAGCGATAACTAAAATAAATGGAACATAACCAAACAATTATTTAAGTGTGGTGAATTTAGAATATGAAAAAAATGTATAATATGATATAAATATAATATAAAAGAAAGTTTGGATTCATAATCAGATTTATAGCAATGTTAATTTATTATTGATATAATAAAAATTAGATCATGTTATAGGTTAACTTGCTAGCTTGATTGAAATATAATTTATAAATTATATCATGTTGATTCATATCGTGTCAGGCTTGATATTTTACTTTTTAAAGATATTATATCAAATGTCACTTTTTTATATCTCTTAAAAATTATTATCAGTTTGACTTTCAATTTAAATTTGTCATTTTTATTATGCAATTACAATGATACCTCTTTTAATTTATTTTTTTATTAAAGTTTATCCCTTTATTTTTTTTCTTTTTTTAACCAAATTCTCTTCTTTTTCTTCTTCTCCTTGGTCTCTTCTTTCTTTCTTCTTTCTTTCTTGGTCTTCTTTCTTTTTTTCTACCTCCTCCAGTTGCTACTTCTTCCTTCTTTCTTTCTCTCTTTCTTTCTTTTTTTTTTCTTTTTGCTTCCTCCTCTTCTGTTTGTTTATTATTCTTTAATTCTTTTTCTTTCTTTAATCCTTTTTGCTTTAAATTTTTTATTATATGGATATTCAATATTTTTATATTTTTATTGATTATTTATTATATATATGTCGATTTTATTTTTTCATCTAAAATAAATAGTCTTGAATACTAGAAGAAAAACACTTATACTTAGCAAGATTATGTGAATACCTAAAATTGTTTATAATTTTATTTCCATCTTTCCATGCATAACCAAAAAATGAAAAAAAAATTTCTTCAAGAGTCTCAAGATCTACAAGTGTGTTGACTTTTTTATTTTGATGAATGTCCAAAGTTGATTAAGTTTAAATATTATTTAAATTAATTTTTACTTAATTTTTTTATGTGTTTAGATTAAATATTTTCTATTATTATATATGATATTTAATCATATCATATTTTGAATTTCCACATGATTAATTACTGCTATATTCACTTAATAATTTTATTGTTTAATTGTTGTTATGGTAATAAATCATGTTGACTTATTCTTTTGAGCACTTGTCATTCACGTGATTATTGGATCCTAATATATAAATATCTTATTTGATTTATTTTGATTTGGTAATTATTTTAATAATTAATTATTTCAAAATGTTTTATAGATAAGATAATTATCTATTCCCATATTGTTTGATTTTATTTCCAAAAGGATATTTAGAAATTGAATCTTTTGATTTTTCAAAAATGAATTAGAAGCATATTCAAAAAATCATGGAAATCAATATGCAACTACATTTCTAGAGTTAACCAATAAATTGATAGAAGAAGTTTTTCCTTTAAGATATTTTTCTTTTAAGAGGATTATTTGAAGGAGTTTTAATTAAGATATTTTGCTAGCATTTTTGTTAAGAAAATTTTAAAAACACTTACCTTATGAAGCTCAAATCAAAATATAACATTTTCTCTTATGATAAAATGATTTTCAAATATACTTCCATATTCTAAAAATGTTAAAAATCATATTTGATAATAAATCTGTCTATCATGTGAAATCAGCTCACTGATTTAATGCAACGAAAAGTGATTTTTCATAATGATTTTGATTAACTAATATATTTATACTCTATGTATTTTTGGAATATAACTTGTCATATTTTCAAGTATAAATACATGAGCTTTGAAGTTAAAAACATAAGAAAGACAAGAGAATGAAAAGGAATTAATTTATAACATTTTTAAAAATGTTTTCAAAGAGAGCTTTATTTAAATACTTATTCTCAATCTTTTCATAGGATTTGTAAAAAATGTGAGAATTCTACTCTTAAATCATTTGTGATTATTTTAAGAGGTTGTCAAGTTAGCCTTGTATGAAAACTTGAAGAGATTACAAGTGAGCCTATTGAAAACTTGAAGTTACAAGTTTAGCCTACTAAAAACTCAGTAGAGGTTATCAAGTTAGCCTATTGAAAACTTAAACAAGTTGCTAATTAGCCTTGAAAACTATTATTATAAATGTTTCAAGTTAGTCTTCGAAAACTTGCTTTTTTATTTTAATGGAGCTTTAAACATTGCTTTTGAGAGAGTGGATGTAAGTATTAGGCCAAACCACTATACATATTGTGTATCCACTATTCTTCTCTATTCTCATTTATTAGCATGCTAATTTTAATTGTTTTATTTCAAAAAGGTTTTTTATAAAGGTTTTTTTACTTCAATCAATCTTTTTTTTTCAAGGTGAGTTTTTGAAAATTAATCAAGTAATTTCCATAATATTCATTCATTTTTGAATTGATTTATTTTTGATAAAATAGTTTTCTAAAGTTTTTTTAGTTCATTAATTTTAAAAATAATTTACTGGTTTTGAAATAGTTTGCTAAAATTAATTTAAATTTCAAAGTTTATCAATTCATCCATCTTTTAACCACTGCTTTTAGAACTAACAAAATGCATGATAAATACTGCTAAAGCCCAATACTGTAAAGGAAATTAAGTGAAGTACACGAGATACAAAGTATGACATATATTTATTTGCTAGTATATACTAGTAAATAAATCTACATCATATAATATTTTATATAATAAAAATATATTCATATATGGTATAAACATAATTACTAATATATATCATGACATATATTAATAAATAACATATTTATGTACATATATTTATTAATATATACAATATATGTTTATTTTCTAATATATACCATATGCTAGTATGATATAATATATATTTATTTCTAAATATTTATCATAAAATAAAATAAAACAAATATAAGTGATCTAATAAGGAATACTAGAAAAAATAACAAATAACAAATTAAATAAAAAATATTTAACAAATAAATAACTAATTAATTAGAAAAATAGAAAACAAAAGGATGATAAAAACAATCACAAAAATGAAAAAGAGAAAAGAAAGGAAAGAAAAAAGGAAAAAAAGGAAAAAAAAGAAGTTAGAGAAGTAGAAGAAGAAGCTAGAGATAACTAACAAAAACTAGAGAATGAAAAGGAGAAGAGAAAATTAGAAAATAAAAAAAAGGAATTAGAGAAAAAAGAAAAAAAGATTTAAGGAGGAAAAAGGAGGGAAAAAGAGAATTAGAAATAATTAGGTTTAGTTTTACCAATGAAATATAAATTAAAAGGAAGGGCATTTTAGGAATAATGCAATTTTTAATGACCAAAATTGATACTTTTTAAAACCAAATTATAATATGATAAAAATTAATTTCATTCTAATTGAAAAGTGGCATGTGATTAATTGCCCCTATTTTTTTCTTAAAGCTATTTTGTTTTAATTTTATTTTTTAAGTCAATCATATTATTGTATATTATAGAGGTAATTTTATGTTACTTGTATCAAATTGATTTGTATGAGATATAATTTAATCATGTTAAATTAATTATGTAAGGTTAATTGTATCAAATTTGAGTCAGATTTAAAATTAAATTTTTGACAATCAAAATTTCATATCATATTTAAATCAATTTTAAATTCATTATTTATATAGATCAATATAATCTGAACATAACTTATCAATCTAAATAATCACATGAATATAATATATAAAAAGGTATTCATTATAAATACACTCTTGTAAAAAATTTCCTTTACCTTTCAAATTAAAAAAGGAAATTAATTGACTTTAAACTAAAATATTATTATAAAATAATTTCAAAATGACATCCCCTTCCGTCCTACCAAATTGTCCAGCATGAACGAACAAGCTAGCTAGAATTTTTTTCTCTTTTTTTCTTATTTTATTTTATTTTGAAAATTGAAGTTATAATGATATTGACAATTTTCAGTATTCTTCCCAAGTAATCTTTTGGTTTATGCTCTGGGAAGAAGACGTAATGAACCCAATAAAATACATTACCTACTCTCATATGCATCATAAAAAGCAATTTCTTCTCATACAAAAAGATCACAATAGAAAATAAAAGAAAATGGTAATAATATTTTACACTTTAGAAAGTGATTAAGAAAATGCTATTTTATACTTCTAACATTTGAATATGAAAATAACTCATATAAATAGATATTTTAATACACAAATTTAAAATGCTTAAGTATTTATTTATTACTCTTACCGACATGATGACAGAAGTTCCAATACTCGTATTTTAATCCCGCGTGCTTGCCCAACATGTTTAATCTTTTCGGTCATGATATTGACTTTTGGCTGTTTCCTTTCTCTCTCGTTGCTCTCTTTCTACCATGACTCTTTGGATGGCTTCAACAAGTTTTGTAACTTGATGCATCTTTTGTCCACCTTCTTTGTCACCTTCAGCTCCCCTCCGGCTGCTGGTTTCCGACTCATCGTCAGGGAACTTATCATCTTGCCGGAGTCGGCATTTATGCAGCTTTACATACTTCATGGATGTTTTTTTCCCCTAATGTTCTATAGGACTATGAGCCTTCACGAATATATATATAGAACATTAATTTGTTGGTGGGTGTGACCAAGAGAATAAGAACATAAGTTAGGTTAACAAACTCACTTTAATATGACATTACAATTTTGTTTTACTCTCAATGAAATCATTGTCAGAAGAAACGTAAAGCCAAAGTTGATTGATGATTTTTCTAAATACAATATAGTTCAAAAAATCAAAGAATATCTTATCTATAAGTACATAGTATTTAAATTATGCTTAACAATAATGTAAATTTATATTTAAAATATAAAATAATAATTTATTAATTAATTTGATTCATCGAATATTTTTTTTGGAAAACTATAGTTTTGTTTGGCCACCAAAGCACTCATTTTTAATTGCATACAAATGAAAATGAATCACGTAACTTTGACTTGTATATATACAAGTACTATTACATGGTATTTCTTCTACTATACATGGATTACCAACAGTAGTTCAAGGGTATCCTAATTGGATCATTTTGAATTAGAAATTCACTTCATGAGTACAACTAGAATTTCTTATACTCAACTTGTTGTTCATGATTCCTTTCATTTCATAGAGTTTGCATGATCCATCTTAACCATAAGGATATTGAATCGCTATGGAACTTTGTCATTGCTAAAGTGTAATGTA
Source organism: Dalechampia spathulata (assembly GCA_948192965.1). Taxonomy (NCBI): domain Eukaryota; kingdom Viridiplantae; phylum Streptophyta; class Magnoliopsida; order Malpighiales; family Euphorbiaceae; genus Dalechampia; species Dalechampia spathulata. The sequence continues at coordinate 18,770 of CANYBF010870414.1, forward strand.
CTATTATGGCGATGAAAATTGTAACGGTAAATTCCATCGCTAAAAAATTTGATGCAAAAATGATAGTGATAGGAATCTGTTGCACCCTAAATTTTGAGTCTCTTGGACCGATTGGGATGAACTGGATCTATTCCATCATTGTTTTGCCTTCACGGGCGTTCCTGGTTCACCCTGGTGCGGTTCAGGGTTCGGTTTAGGGTTGCTTTTAAGCACCTTTATCATTTTGGGCCTCATACCCGTTCGGGTATCTTGGGACCCGATTTGGGTATGCACCTTACCCGTACGGGTAAGTTGTTTACCCGAATCGCCCAATTGCACTTACCCGTTCGGGTAAGTTCCTGAATCTGTTATAATTTGAATTTCTGTTATTTTAGTGGGGGGAATACTTTTGCTAGGTTTTTTTCAGATTGCTTTTTTCTCTCAAATTTTGAAAAGAACGCGATTTTGCAACTTGATTTTAGCTTGAAACTTAATTGATTTTGATTGAATTACATTGAAACTAGTTTGTATTTGATTAGTTTTAATTCAAAATATAAAAACTTAAGCATTGTTGATTGGATTTGAGTTGCTTAATCACCTAAGCATTGGATTAGATTGGAAAAGCTTGAAGTTGCTTGGAGAATCGACATAGGTAATGATCTACAACTTATTGTTTGATTGTTTGTTGATTTTCATTTGATTTAGTTTGATTTCATTGCATTTTGATTGAGTTTTATGCATTTTCAATTCGTTATGATGCTGTAAATGTGATATAATGTGATAATAGTATATGATATTGCATGTTAATGACTCGGAGCTAATTAGAAATTGAATTTGACATGTTTTGTGCCTAATCTTACCCGTTCGGGTATGATCATGCACATGTCATACCCGTACGGGTATGATCATGCACTTAGCATAC
>CANYBF010870469.1:0-14614 GCA_948192965.1 Dalechampia spathulata
GGTTGCTTGCTTGGAACATCCTTATTTCATGTGGATACTATTGGAGGCTGCCTATTTTGGTGGTTTTTGGTTTGCTACAACCATAAACGCAATACAGATCAAGAACGAAGGACATCTGCATTGAATGTAAGAGTTACTATCAAACTGTCGCTTCAAATCTCTAAACTACTTTCTCTGTGTTTTGATGCAAAGATCATCTTTTGGTTTGTTGTTTTAAAATAAAAATTTTAAATTTCTTCCGCTGCTTATTAACTACACAAACCAACAATAAGTTTAGAGCTTATCTTTTAGGTTCAAAAGTTATTATTTTTAGTGATCATGCTATTTTAAGATATTTGTTTGCTAAGAAGGATATAAAGGCAAGGTTAATCAGGTGGGTGTTACTGCTATAAGAATTCAACATTGAAATCAGAGATAAAAAGGGTGCTGAAAATGCAATTGTTGATCATCTTCCTCACCTTGAGCGAGATGATGAGTATGATGAGGGGGAAGAAATGAAGCCCATTCAAGAAGAATTCCCAGATGAGTCTATTTTCATGATACAGTAGATGGGAATTCTATGGTATGCAGAAATGGCTAATTTTCTAGCTTGTGGTAAAGTACCTTCCAATCTGTCGTATCAATAGTGGAAGAGACTTTTTACAAATATCAAGCATTTTCCATGGGAGGAGCCCTTATTATTTCACCTTTACGCTGATGGCTTAATAAGAAAGTGTGTGTTTGAAGAAGAAATAGAATATATACTAACCCATTCTCATGATTCATCTTATACAGGGCACTATGGAGCAAACAAGACAGCGAGTCATGTTTTAGAATGCAGATTCTATTAGCCAACCATTTTCAAGGATGCTAGGGATTATATGATGCATTATGATAAGTTCTAAAGAACTGGGAACATTTTTAGACAGGATGAGATGCCCTTATCTTTGATTCTAAACATGGAAGTATTTCATGTGTGGGCATTGAACTTCATGGGACCATTTCCCATATCCATGGGAAAAAAATATATCTTGGTTGGAGTTGATTATGTATCAAAATAGGCAGAAGTAGTTGTTAATCCCACCAATGATGGAAGAATAGTGACCCGCTTCATCAAACTACTCTTCGCAAGGTTTGGGGTTCCAAGATCAGTAATTAGCGATGAAGGAGCACACTTCTGCAATGCCAAATTTGAGACCTTGCTAAAGCCATACAATGTGCATCACAAGGTGGCCATAATATATCACCCTTAAACTAGTGGCTAAGTGGAGGTTGTTAACCAAGAATTAATGAAGATACTACAGAAAGTAGTCAGTAGTTCCAAAAAAGATTGGGCAGAAAGGCTTGAGAACACCCTGTGGGCGTATTATACAGCATTCAAAACACCTACAAGCACAATGCCCTATAAGATGGTTTATAGGAAAGCATGTCACTTGCCAATAGAGCTAGAGCATAACGCATATTGGGCAATAAAGTTTCTAAATCATGATCTGAAGAAGGTAGGAGAAAAGAGGCTTCTACAGTTGTAAAAACTAGAAGAGCTAAGATACTTAGCATATGAGAATGCTTTGTTATACAAGGAAAGGACCAAATAATGGCATGATGCTCATATCAAGGTAAAATCATTCAAAATTTATGATAACATTCTCTTGTTTAATTCTAGGTTGAAGTTGTTTCCTAGCAAGCTTAAATCAAGGTGGAGTGGTCCATTTGAAGTTGTGTAAGTCTTCAATGGTGGAGCATTGGAACTGAAAAACAAGAAAAGGGAAACATTCAAAGTCAACAGGCAGAGGTACAAAGTCTACCTTGGAGGTTTGATTGACAAGCTACAAGAGGTAACATCCTTAAAATAAGCTTGTAAAGAGGTAAGGTCGAGCTGATGACCTTAAACTTAGTATGTGAGCGTGCTTGTGTGAACAATGTTGTGTTCCAATCATTTAAATGTATTTTTTTTATACTTATAGGATGTAATTTTAAGCTTAAAATGTGTTTTAAATTTTTAAAATATGTGCTTTGATTTTATCATATGAGGATTTTAAGTTTTAATAAGTGTGTTACTAGTAAAAAAATAAAAACAAAAGAAAAATAAAATAAAATAAAATAAAAAGGAGTAGAGAGAAGAAAATCAAAATCCACGATCGTGGCATTAGAGCCACGATTATGGCTGAGTATAGAAGAAAAGGAAAAGTTACTAGAAAAATCCATGATCATAGAGTTAAACTCCATAATCATGGTCGAGAGTGTGACATTAGAAGGAAGTTTTTGTTAAAATCCACGATCGTGGTTAAGACTTAGGGTGCGATTTTAACTTAAATCTCTCACATCATCAACAGCCTTCACATCTCTTTCACACATCTCTTTTGCTTCCTTACTTTCCAAAGTCCCCAAATACTCTCTTCCCTTCTCAAAACCAAAACTTTCTCATCTTCTCACCATCCTAGTAATTAGATTTCATGGTTTTACTGCATTCTTCCTTAGATCATCATCATCTCAAATGTAAATAATCTCTTTCTCTCTCTTGTTCTTGATTTCTATAATTTTCAATATTGGGTTTTCATGAGAGGTTTGATTTACGCTAAATTAAGGATGATTTAGGTATGAGATAAGAGTGTACTATATTGTGTATTTAGTGATTTTCCATTCTCTTTGATAACACATGTGATTTCGGTTGAAAAATCAAAAGAGGGAAAAAGCAAATTGAAAAATCCATGATTGTGGAGTTCAACTCCACGATCATAGTCGAATGTAAATAAGCTAAAAGTTACTATTTTCCTTTGTTGCTTGATTAAGATAGCTTAATATTCATTTATAGCAATATCTAAAAGAGTAAAGTAAACTAACAAACATATAAAAGACTATGGAAAGGCCCCAGAGACTTCCACACTCGACATTGCCAGACAATATAGTACACCTTTCCTAATTTATACACAAGAGGAAGGTAGGAAATTCCTCCAGGTAAGTAAAAAGCAACTTATCCTTCCTTGTTACTTTGATTGGCCTTTGCTTCAAAAACTAGGCATCCAAGAATCCTTAAAAGCTTTTACAACTAAACTAGGTTAGGGGATATTCCTTGTTGATGAACATCATGTATGCAAATAACTTACTCATGAATTCTATATTACTTGTGACTTTATGGAAAACAAGATAGGTAGAATTAAGTTTAAAATAAGGGGAAAGCCTATGGAAATGATATATGATATGATAGAAGATGCTCTAGAATTACCCTAATGAGGCTTTTCCTTCTTACACACACTTTAAGCCTAAGGCTTTTTGGGCTGGAATCATTGGATGCACCTTGGCATTTGATATTAGAAATGCCCTAAATTTATTAATTAAGGACCCTATTTTAATTTTACTGCACAAGTATATGGCTATCTTTCCATTAAGGTGTATGCTAAACAATCATGACCATTGCACTATTTTCCACATTATGAAAGGTTTCATGAGGATGGCAAGCCTCAGAGTAAGAAATTAAGATTAGGCCACATCATCATCACCATTGCTAATTATTTTGATGTGGATTTCTCTAACCTAACCCTTTTGCTATCAGACAAGTTTTATGCCAAATACTTAATTGTTGTAGGGTTCCTCGATGCAAAAGGGCTCCAATTTAGGGCCTATGAGGACAGAGAAGGCGTGAAATAAAGATGCCAAGAGTAAGATGAGGATGAAGAGGAGGAACATGAGGAAGGCACTACTTAAGAGGAAGAGCAAATATGAGACCAAGAGCAGCAACAATAACAGCAAGTTCCTACGACTGAAACTGGAGTCAACAACTCCATAGAGGCATTGCTAATGAGGTTGGAGTAAGGCAATACAGAAAATGCCGCCCACCTTACACAGGTGGAGGCAACCATAAATGACATCTGTAGGGAGCAGCATTACCAACGAAAGAAAATGCTAAAATTTTTCCAACTCTCTAGCATTCATGTTCCCTCACCTACTCCATTTCCACCTACCTCTCCCCCTCCTCCAAGCAATAAAATCTCAACCCTTTCACCTCTTCTATGTTTTTAATATTGCATGTTTGTGTGTTTCCATATTGAGGACAATGTGTTCTCTAACCCTTTCACCTCTTCTTATGTACTTGTGCTATCTTCCAATTTTATATGTTTTGTTGAGTATGTTCAAGTATGATTTGAGTTTTTGCATGTTTACTTTACATTTTGCTTGATTGTATGCTTGTGATCTTTTGAGTTTTTGTAATTGCTTGAATATGGCTTGAGCATTTTGAAAATGGACATGTATAACTTGAAATCACCTTGATTTGAATAGTTCTCTCATAAACTTAACAAATCACTAGGATTGCAAAGGTATAAATATTTACCTTAGACAATAAGCTTAATCCTTTTATGATTACACTAGAAAATAAAGTATAACTTATTGGAAAATGCTTAGATATGTGATGTGGGGGTTTAAAGTGTGGAATATCAAGGAAATGACTAAGGAAAACAAAAAGAAAATAAGCCCAAAAAAAGGGCAAAAGCTATTGTTCCATTGTCATTAGAGGTGCTTAAAACTGGTCCTAGTGATAAGAACAGCACTAGTAGCCATTTGAGCATAGGTAGTATGTCAAGTTACTGGGGACTGTCGCTAAAAGTGTGGGGTACTTGATAAGAAAGACCTACCTCTTGAATAAGAAGCTAAAAGAAAAAAGAAAAAAAAGAAAAAGAGGGGAGAAGAATAAAAACCTTATGATCCTTAAATAAATCAACACATAAAGGTAAATTAAACTACTCACATTTTATATCTAGATAAAAGATGATGAGTTATATTGTGTTCGCTAGTGTAATTATATGAATGATTAAGCTTGATTATCCAAGTTAAACATTTCTAGTTTCTCAATACCTAAGGATTTACTAAGTTTATAATAGAAGTACATAAGAGGGGTGATGATTGTTTAAATGTTTGATTTTGACAAATGCAATTGCCATATCATAAGTATATTATAATTCTTTATTTTTTGTTATGTGTTATCTTTGCTTGAGGACAAGCAAAGCTAACATGCATCATGTTTTAGGTGTTTTAGGATGTGAGTTTGTATTAATTTTATTATGTTTTACTATGTTTTTGGTGGAATTTGATGTGTTTGTTAAGTGTGTAGAGTTAGAAGAGCAAATAAGGAGAAACAAAGAGTTTTGGTGCATGAAAGACCAAAGCCACGTTTGTGGAGTTCATTGCCATGATCATGGCCAATGACATAATACAAGAAAGAAGCTACCAGAAAAGTCCACGATCATGGCATCCAACTCCATAATCGTGGAGTCAAGATAAAGTTTAAGAGAAAGCTACTAGAAAAGTCCATGATTGTGGCCCTCAACTTCATGATCATGGCTTCTGAATTATTAGGCAATTTAAAGCATGAATAACATATTAAATAGAGGAAGTAGGTTCCATGCAGAGCAAAAACAAAATGCATTAAAAAGGATTAAAAGAAGGAAGCAAGGAGATGTATTGAATTTTGCAGAGTTTTTTTTCTTTGTTTTCCCTTTTTTTCTTGTGTTTTCTCTTAAGCCATGAGTGGCTAAGTAGTTATTGTAAGAATTGAATCTTGAAATCCTTTGTTGGGATAATTGATTGTTCTTGCCTAAATTACTATGAATGCCTAATTCTAAAGATTTTTATTAAGAAATGAAATCTTATACTTTATAATTGCAATGAGAGTTAAATCGTAAAATGCTTAAACATTTAAGTTAGGTTGGTGTGTATGAGAGATCTACATATTCACTTAGCTATTGTATGATTGCTTAATGGTTTCTTTAAGTAAGGGAGATAGATCAAGAGAGTGATTCCAAGCTTATTAACAAATCTAGTCAATTTTAGCTTGAGAGAGGAAGATTGATGCTTGGGATATCTTGGGTAGTAATAAGCACATGAATATTATCTCAGCTTGGTGATTTGGATTTCAATTCCTATGCTTCTTAATATTATTTCTGTCTTCTTAACATTGCTTTTATTTATTCACCTTTTCAACATAGACTTTTGTAGTTATTGATTACATAAGATAATTCAACCTATTGTTGTTGCTTAAACAAGTTAGAAATTGAAGGTGGTGGATAAACAATAAATCCTCATGGGATCGATATCGAACTATAATAACCTGTATACTTGCAATAAAGTAGTCAAATAAAACTACTGGTTCACAGACGAACAATAGTATCAAGTGTAAAAGCCTAAGATACTCATTCATTAAGGTGCCAATTCATATTAGGCAAATTACTATTCATTTGGTCAAGTGCACTATTCATTGGGTATGTTTTACTATTCATTTGGTCATTTTTATTTCATGTTTCCTTTCTCTTTTCACTTAGTATACATAAGCCATTATGTACCCCTAATGACCATCTTATGAATCATGAATGATATACACTTTTAATTCATTATCTCATGCACATCTCAAGGTATTAACCATACAAACAAAGTACCAAAACTTACACATTTATAGTATGCAATTCAAACTTGTTGAAACTGTCAAAATGCAAATACCATTTATGTACGTACTTGGACTAATTAAAATTTTCAGTAATCTTCTTGGCTTTAACATATACAAGCCATATACCATTGGAAACTAGACTTATCAAGGTTTATTTCAAGATATATCATGCAATTTAATTCATTCATTAAGGCCTCCAAAACTTAAAAGGTTGTATGCCTTAAAAAAGCCTACAGAAATGCACAAAAATGCACATTTTCAACATACCACTAACTTGTGTAAATTTTTCCATATCATAACTCGGTCATATGGTCACTTTTAATGCATGAACATGTTGTGCTGAGTCCTATTTATAAACAATATATCTAGATTTGTAATCATATATCCACATATCTTATAATACACAAGGTTACATAACTTGCACATTATGGCTCACTTGCTACCTTATAAGTGTCTTCATGGATACCTTAACAATTGGACTTCCAACCACATTAAAATCATACCATACTAAATAAAAGCATACATATACATGTTACACACAATCTTAGGTTCAATTGGTCAACATAAAAGGCACATATCCATACTTAAAGGCTAAGTACACACAATACACACAAAGTACATGTTTTGCTACCCTTTAATGACCAATTCAATATTTTCATGCCATAACTCACCTTTATATGTGTTAGCATAAAAAGTAATGATGCAACAAGATCAAGTAATTAACAAACAAGTTTTAGAAAAAGAATAAACTTTTTCTTATTTCCCTTTTCCTAATTACGCTATCGCAAGAACATGGTTTGTAATAGTATCAGGTATCACTCGCAAGGATTTAAGTGTGTTAAGTATTAGAGGACAAATTGGTTAATTATCTATAAAATCAAATTTGTTTAAAGAAATATGAAAATGTGTAAATTATAAAATGAAAAGTGAACAAGTAACAAAATAACAAAGCTTAAACAAGAATAAGTAATTCAATCAAATAATGCAAATATGATGAAAACTAAGTTAAGGTCATTATGGTTGGGATTAAAACAAATCAAATTCAGTTTATATTAATCTAATTCATATCTTAAACATGAATAACTTAAAATTAGTTCCTCTTCATTGTTAACATCAATCACAGCCCCTGCAGTAGCAAGAAATGGTCTTCCTAAAATGATTGGAATTCTAGAATCCTCCTCAATGTCCAAAAATGATAAAATCCACTGGAATAGAAAATTTACCAACCATAATTGGAACATTCTCAATAACTCCCAAAGGATATTTGATCTATAACTTGTAGCATTATCCAGGTGGGAACCATCTCATCAAGTGAAAGCTTCTTTAAAATAAAGTAAGGTATTAGACTAACACTTGCTCCCAAGTCACACAAAGCCTTTTCAATAGCAACATCACCAACATCACCAACTTATTTTGTAAAATAGCACTACATTCTTCAATCAATGCAATTATTTTGACTTCATGAAGTTTCCTCTTATTATTCAAAATATCCTTCATAAACTTGGCATAAGTCGGCATCCCTTTGATCACTTTGGTGAATGGCATATTAATATGAATCTTTTGAATAACGTGTAAAAACTTCCTAAATTGCTTGTTTGAATTTGCTTTGAGGTGCCTTTGTGGGAAAGGAAAAGGAGGCATATATGGCTTGGGCAAAGCTTTAGGAGTAGGATCAACTTTATTATTTCTTGAATTTTTACCACACAATAAAGGCTGCAACTCTTCTTCTATTGGATCTTTATCATGAGAGTGCTCTTGAGGAGGTAAACTGTCTTGTTGAACTTCTATCTCCATAAATCCATACATATTAGGCTTAATACTAGAAGGTTGAAGATGACCATAAACTTCAGCTTCCTTATTAGGGGGAGTTTAAACTTCTTTCATGGTTCTAAGTTACAAAGCATGACAATGCTCCCTAGGATTGATTTCTAATTGAGCAAGGAGTTTTCCTTATGCCTTAAAGGAGCTAGCTTGTTGAGTTATTTATGTTTCAAGCATCTTGTGATGAGTAGTAAGTTGTCCATCCTTGAAGTGAGGGACTTTATGTTTTCATCTTGGGATTTTTGGTTTTAGATAAGAGTTTCCATCATTAGCTCCAAGTTTGATTTTTATGGTTGGTTTGGGTAAGTGTTTAATGGTTGTGGTGGTTGAGGGTGTTATAAAGGTTGATATGTAGGTTGTCTAGGCTGAAATGTAGGTTGTTGTCTAAGGGGAGGAGCTAAATATGGTTGATTAGGATTGGAATTAGATGGTTGAGGTTCTTTCCATGGAAAGTTAGGGTGATTTCACCAACCCAGATTATATAAGTTAGAGAATGGGTTGTTGTGAGGTTGTTTAGGGTGTTGATTCGTAAGGAAATTGACTTGCTCACTTAGAACCTCAGATGGAAAAGATGATGCAAGGCCACACTCCCCAAAATGAGAAACACCATATAGCTCATAACATGAAGGACTACCCATTGAAGAAGTAGAGACACTATCTACAACCAACTTATCGACCTTGTTAATCAATGCATCAAATTTAGCACTCAACATAGTAATGGCATCAATATTATGTGTACCTTCACTAGACCGTCTTCCTCCTCGCTGCTTATCAGGATTCCATTGATATGCATTAGCCAACATCTTTTCAATCAAAGCTTAAGACTACTGTAAATTCTTTCCCATGAATGATCCACTAGCTACTGCGTCTACTAGGCTTTTAATATTAGGATGCAAACCATTATAAAAAGCCTACACAAGTATCCAACTTGGAATCCCATGATGAGGGCATTGACATTGTGAATCCTTGAATCATTCATTGGCTTCATACAAGCTTTCATCTTTCCATTGAGAGAAAGTCATTATCTCATTCCTCAACTTAGTTGTCTTGGCAAGGTCATCCTGAGTGGTGAAGGAGTTTGGAGGGTTTGAGTGAAGCCATGTTTTTACCTTGTCTTTAAGAGAAAATGGGAACAACAGTAATTGAATTGTATCCTCTGAAGCATTATTAATCTTAAAAGTATGGAAAATCTCTAAAAATGTAGCGATGTGCTCATTAGGATCCTCTAATGAAAACCCATGAAAAGAAGAGTTAAGCATCATTTGAATGAGATTAGGCTTGAGTTCAAAATTGTTGTTGTTGATAGTAGGCCTTGTTATGCTTGGTTGATGCCCTTGTACATTAGACATTGTATATTCCTGAAGAGGTCTTCCTTCCATCTCAATAACTTATCTTTGTGTATGAAGATTAGCTCGAAATATTCTTTCAATTTCTGGATTCAATGGAAGCAAATTTTTGGCATTATGCATTCTTCTCATTCTTAGAGGAAAAGAAGAATACAAAAATTAGAAAAACAAAAAGCATATAGATTAATCAACTACTAATGATCATCCAATATTAACAAATAACACTTCAATCCCCGGCAATGATGCCAAAAACTTATGAGTGTAAAAAGTAATGATGCAACAAGATCAAGCAATTAACAAATAAGTTTTGGAAAAAGAATAAACTTTTTCCTATTTCCCTTTTCCTAATTACACTACCGTAAGAATACGGTTGATAATAGTATCAGGTATCATTCGCAAGGATTTAAGTTTGTTAAGTATTAGAGGATAAATTGGTTAATCATCTATAAAATTAAATTTGTTTCAAAGAAGTATGAAAATGTGTAAATTATAAAATGAAAAGCAAACAAGTAACAACATAAAAAAGCTTAAACAATAACACATAATTCAATCAAATAATGCAAAATGTGATGAAAACCAAGTTGAGGTAATTGAGGTTGGGATTAAAATAAATCCAATTTAGTTTATATTAATCCAATTCATCTCTTAAACATGAATAAGTTAAAATTAGTTCCTCTCAAAAATTAATCAAAACCATTTAAGATAGATTAAACCAATTCCTACATGTATTTAAATCAAAATCCTAACCCATTCAATGTTCAATTGATTAACCACCATTTTTAGAAAATTAATCAAAAGTCCCATTATCTTTTCAAGTTAATTAAATGCTTTTCCCAAAGTCATCAATCAACCATCAATATGAACGTCAACAACAAGTTGGCCAATGCTCATTGATAATATCCAACCAATAAGATCAAGATAAAAAGGATAAAAGAGTCATTAGATTAATAAAACAACATTCAGTTCAAGAGCAAATCCCAAACACAATCACCTCAACCCATAGAAAATTACTCATAAGACATAAGATCCAAAATAACCAAAAGCAAAATAAAATAGAAGATTTTTACAGCCATTGTAGATTAAAAAAAAGAAAATAAAATCTCCAGCTGCTTCTTGGGTTGATTTCTCAGTCTTCTTCTTCCAATCTTGAAGAATCCAAAATCATGCAATGCTCTACACACTAAAATAAGATAAAATTAATTAAGAATCTGCAAGAAAACTAGGTAATTCTATAGAAATGTTGATTGATTCTAAAAACAGAGTAAAAATAAAAAGGATTTGACTAATTTCCTTCATTGAAAAACCTAGAAAATGCCTTAAATGGTAAGATTCCTTTCTAAGCTTCTCCCCCCTCTTTTAATCCAAGAGAATATAATAGATATACCTATAATGTAAATGAATCAAAGCCATCCAAAATATATGATCCAATGCTGTAAAAATAGCCTTAAAAATGGAGATCACGAAGTGCAGGTAAGTCACACTCGACTGGAGTATGGGCATACTCGAGTCTAGTAGGATGTTGGAAAATTAAATCATAGAGGCAGTAACTTACTTAACCCAAGTTAAGCTAAACGTGAGTTGAGTAAGACCTTGGACATGAAACAAAAGAAGTAGCAAAAGAAATGGATCAAGTAGGACTCTAACCTATATAAATAGACCAAAGATTAACATATAATTAAGAAAAAATTAAAGTAAAAAGAAGCTATAAAAACATACAAAAACACAAATGACTAAAATGATGATGAAAATAGATAAAATCATGCAAAAACATAGCAAAGTACAAAATATAACAAATATCAAATGCAATGGGATGAATGTTATACAAATGCATGTAAATGATGCAAAAGCTATAAAAGGTTGGCCATAAAGGGTATAAAATATAGCTTAAAACATTAGGAAAATATAGTATATAAAATGTGTAACAATATGCAACAAACCCCATATTCAACACCTAAAGACATTATTCAATCATGTTTTGATACAAACTCAAGGGCAATACACTTCTACCCCTAAAATAATGAATCCAGAAATATTTCCAAACTAGACAGCAACTTTGAATTCAAGCTATCATCATATATAATCATCTTTCCATTAATCATTAAGCATAAAAAACCCTCTAAAAACCTTTAAAATTCATTTATACACTTCAAGCACCAACCAAAGTAACAAATTTAAGGGTTACAAGTTAGGGATTTATATAAATTTCACACACAAAAACATAAATTCCATTTGGTTCCAAAACAACATCAAACTCATCACTTAGCTTGATTATCTTTCATCATTCAATCCAATTCTTTCATTTACATTCAATCAACACCAATGCTATAGTAACTCACTTCTTCATCAAGCATGTAAGAAAGCATAAAGAAGAATAAAAGGACATATAGAAAGCATATAGAATACCAAAGCAACATGAAAACTAAATTCTACTCATGATTTTACCATAGAAAAGTGTTTTTCTTTAAACTAGAATGCAAAGGACAAGGATAAGGAGAAAGAAACCATATGTCAGGTGAAGGAGGAATAACAAAACCAACCTAGTGTTCTTACATAAAATAACATAAGATAAAATTTTTGACTTTGTAAAGGAAGCTTCAATTACTTAACCAATTTATTTCCTTCTTCTTTAATTCTCATTTTTACATCATTTTCATGTCATGCTTGCATAATAAAGCATTTACCATTTATTATGGTAGCATGGACATAAGTCATACATAATATAATTTCCAATTATAACCTTAACTTTCCATGAAATGCCATTTGTATCCTAGCTTACCATTTTACATGTCATTGCTTCTAATATCACTTTAACTTATGTTTACACATTTTAAAATATACTTTATGACATAATAACATATTAAACATGCAAATGCATCACCATTCATGCATAAATTCCATCATAGAGCTTTATTTAAAGCATTTTACAAAAGCATAACCGATTTGCATTTTTAGTGCATATTCACTTCTATAATAATCGTTTCAATTTGTTTTCATTTCTTTCTCTATCAATTTTATATCATATGGAATTCATTTATCTATAAGACATTTTATTTCACATTCATCATGTCAAAGCATTCATGCATCATATCTCATTCATGTATTAATCAGTCTTGTATTATAACATATGTATAAAATGCATGCACATAGGGATTCTGTGTGTGTTGATATGATAAATCTTGTGGTTTTATCACTGTTCAAAGTTCCAAAGGGAGAGGTACCTCTAAGAGGTTACGAAGTATAATGTATAGGGTGGCATTGGAGGATGAGGCAGAAAGTCCTAAGGTGCCCCTAGGTTTTGGATTCCCTCAAGGGTTTATTAAGGGTAAATTCAATGGTTACAAAATCCCTATATGTAATTGTATGATAGGGACTAGCACTCACATGAGGTGGTGTTCCAAGTGCTTAAGAGAGAAGAGGTTGCCTTCACTCTTTCAAATACTACTCATGTAAAAAGTCTTTTTTACATTAGTGTGCTTTTGGTTTTTTATTAAGCTCTGATCATGATAACCTGTACAGGTGACCCGTGATGACATGATAAATGTCTTCCAATTGCTACATAGGTTATGATAACATCACCATACTCAAATTTTGGAGCTACATGTGAGTACTTATAACCTATTTTATGTAGGATGTTTATGCATGTATGCATGACTTATATGCTTATATGATTGTGCAAGGGTACTATTGTGACATGTCTGATTCAGAAGAGGTCTATATTTGGATGACATGATAGATGAATATTGACATTACTTATCTAACTAATCGATTAGCATGCTATAATATCACCACAGAGTCTCCCAATCCCAGCTCAAAGGAGGGTCAAACTGGTGATGAAGATGATGATCAATGATTTGATATCAGCCTCCACAATGTTACATCATATCTCTTAGCTTCCATACTAAGATAGTAGAGTAGGATTGTACAACCTTGCATGGGTTCTGCTTAGTACACTTAGGCTATGGTGTATAAGTGTTAAACATTGACAAACGTTGAGACTACTGTATCTTTACATATTTTGATAGTGAAGCCATGATTATTTGCTACCTTTATTATTCTACCAGAATATCATGCATTATGTTCTATTATAAAAACATAACCTATATACTCTTTTCATGCAGGCATAGGTAGACAATGAGCCAACAATCTCTTTATGGTTTTCATTCTCTTTCCCACTAATGGGGTGACATTGAATGAAGTCGGCTAGGTGAGTTTCGACTTCAGTACCTAAAGACTGTCGGTTTGCTATGTTATTAAGCAGCAGAAGAAAATTTAAAATTTTTATTTAAATCAGCAAACCAAGAGAGAATCTTTGCATCAAAACACATGAAAACTAAATTAGAGATTAGATATGGCATAAGATAGTAACTCTTACATATCAATGCAGTTCTTTTTCGTTCTTGATCTCTATGCCGTTTATGGTTATAGCAAACCAAAAACCATCAAATTAGGTAGCCTCCAATAGTATCCACATGAAAATGAGGGAATCCAAACAAGCAACGATTGCTTCTATCTCCTTTCCTGTGAACTAGCAAAGAAAAGAAGAAACTTATGGTATTTTCTACTTCCTCACAAATCAAACTTGTGAAGGCTGAATTCTCCCTTTCCAGAAGGTGGTATGTTTCGGCCAAAGGAAGAAAAATGTGTGGCTTAACCTAATTTTGAGTTATAACAACATATTTATACTCCAAAAATTAGGTTAAGCTGAAACCCTTTCAGCTTAAGTCAAGTCTACGCCCATCAATGACTAATATGGCCTGTGACTGTCACTTACCTTGTCATAGCCCAACTCAATAGCCAAACTTGATCTTTATGAACTTATAAACATTGCAAGTTAAGTCCATTAGGTGTTAGGTTAATTTCCATAAGTATTTTTTTTACTTTTCCTAAAAGTACCAAAATGCCCTTTCAGCTTGTTTCCTCATTTGTAAGTGTGTGACCTCTTGGGTTCCTAATATGTTGGCAACATATTAAATCTCATATTTAAAATGTAAATCATGAGCGGTATCTAGTTATACATCATGATTACCCAAATATT
>CANYBF010870743.1:0-11838 GCA_948192965.1 Dalechampia spathulata
CCATGTACAAAACCATGTCAGACTCATAGAATGCTAGAAATGTCGCATCCTCATCTGCCCCTGCCACCTCAACACTAGATGAGGCCACACTTGCTGCAATTTAGAAGCTCATTGACCAGTTTGTGGCCAAGCTCCTGAATGATGACTTTAAGACCCTCCTGTAACAACAGATCCGGGAGGCTCTTAGTCCTGCTGACTTCATTACCCCACCAACTCTGATCAAGGAAAAGGGGAAAGGTGTCAACTTGTATGACATGGAGATTGATGATGATGTCTCACTTCATATGCATGATGTTCAAAAATCTGAGACCATTATCTTAGAACAAAAGATCGAACAGCTGCAGACCATCATGAAAACCAAGGGCATGGGGTCTGGCCTGGATTTTGATGAGTTCTCTATTTGGGCTATCAAGGGGCTACCTGCCAAGTTCAAGCTCCCTGATGTTCCTAAGTACAATGGAGTTAGGGATCCAAAGAATCATATGAAGTCATACACCATGCTGATGAGAACTATAGATCTGTCAGATGACTAAATAGTCTGACTCTTCTTCATCTCACTAGAGGGACCAGCGCTAGCCTGGTATCACAGTCTAAACAAGGCGACCACAGCTGAGTGCGAGCCTCTTTGTACTACTTTCTATAAATAGTATGGGTTCAAGACCCGATTTGATGTAACCCTGATGGAGCTAGAAATGGTTAAACAAAAAGCCAATGAGTCTTTTATAGATTACTTTAGTCGTTGGATGGATAAAGCTGCACTAGTTAGACAGAAGCCATATGAATCTAATATGATCAACAAGCTTATTATGGGGTTGCTTCCACTCTACCAGGATAAGCTGAAGTATTAGATGTTCCACACTTTTAAGGACATCTACTTAGTGGGATAACACATTGAGTAGACTGAGGGGAAGAAGAAGGAGCCTTCCTTTATCAAACCCAAAACTACCATCTACACACAATACATCAACGCCTTGCAAACACCAAACCCTATACTTAAAAACAATGTCCCATCCAAAAGATTCTTGGATCTTGGAATGCCACTTTCCAAGGTTTTCAGGCATCTCCTCAAAGCCAAGCTCATCAAGCCACTTGAGCTAAACTTCAAAACACCACCCCCAACCTCGATGGACACCAAAACATACTATCACTATCACTAGCACCATGGTCACAACACTAATGACTATCGCTCTCTTAGATTGGTCATTTAGAATCACATTGACTCTAGTAAGATTGAATACCCTGAGAAATCCAAGCCATCAACCAAAACAAACCCCCTGCCAAATTACCACAAAGCCAACAGCACTTACATGCTCCAATCAGGGTTACCAGAATCCCTGGTTCTAAACTCCTTCTCTCCCCTCAATAGTGAGAAGATTGCCCAGCTGTCTGCTATCACCTTCTACCCCGGTGGTGGATTTAACATTGGTGCCATTGACATATAGTACAAGAGTTCAGAGGATGACTCTACAATCACCAAGGATTCTTCCAAACCTGAATGATCAGAAGCATGGGCTTTTAAGAAGGGAAAGTTAGCCGAGATTCCCAAAGTAGCTAAGCCAGAACAAACACCACCCAAGCAGTAGAAAGGGTTAGGTTCTAACAAGATGTCCTCTCGGGTTCGTAATATGACCTGTAACGGTAAGGTGTTCACTCCTCCTGACCTTGGGAAGAGGACAGAAGCCACTAGAAAGCTGACTGAGGCTAGGCCCACTAGGGATCAGGCTCGTCTAAGTAGTGTTCCAACTCCACAGCCAGCTGATCAGGCTGCTCAACCTAATAATGTTATTGTCAAATAGCTGAAGAAGATGCAAGCTAACATTAGCATCTGGGAATTTGTGCTATCCTCCCAATAGCATCGATAGGCCATCATCAAGGCACTCTTGAGCATCAGGATCTCTCCCTCTGCTTCTACCTTCAGCATGAAGAGTCAGTTAGTAAATCAGGAGCTACCATCTCTAATGTGGATCTACCGGCTAAAGGAATCCACCACAACAAAGCACTCTTCATCAGGGTGAATATCATGAACTTCTACACCCCTTATGTCATGGTGGATGATGGGTCAGGTATCAATGTTTGCCCGCTCAAGGTGTTACCCAAGCTAGGAGTTCAGCTTTTAGACTTGAAGCCCTGCAAGACCATCATCAGAGCATATGATGAGTCTAAATGAGAGGTCACTGTTACCTTCACTACCACTGTCACTGTCGGGTTGATTGAATCAGTGGTGGAGTTTACAGTTCTGGACATTCTGGTGTCATTCGCGCTACTCTTGGGCCAACCGTGGTTCCATCCCCTGGGAGGTGTGCCATCCACCCTACACCAGAAAATCAAGTTCCCACACAACAAAGGTGTGATTACTATTACTTTCGATGATGAGGTTGCTCTAGCCTGCATCAGAGAAGATGTTCCTCTCATGATCGGTTTTCAGAGAAGATGTTGCTCTAGCCTACATCAGAGAAGATGTTCCTACTTGAACCAACCAAGTCTCGCTATGGAGAGGATGATGCAATTGATGAACTTTATGCCCGACAGAGGCTTAGGCTGGTACCAGCAAGGTCTAGTGGAATTTGATATTCCTACAACCATGTTGGAAGAGAGGTACTACATTGGGTTCAATCCCTACACCTTAAACAAGCCAAAAGAGTGCAAGGTGGTTCTCTTCATCTAAGGAGAGATACAACATGATCATGCTCCTGAGTTACCTAACTCATATGATTTCTTCAAGCAACAGTTCACCATCTTCAATGATGTATATGACCTGTCAGCCTTGGCAGTAACTAGAAAGATTGCTACTTCTTTTACCATCAGCCCTGATGAAGCTTTCCAGATCTTTGGTGATGTTGTTGATCTCACCACCGGCTGCCTGGAGCCAGAAATCAATACAGTTGCTGCACTGGGATCCAAGATGTAGAACTTGGATATAGAGGACTTGCTACTACCAAAGGTCTACGAAGACATAGCCACGCTGATGGATAACACTTTTGAGGAATTACTGTATGAGGACACTGATATGGAAATCTTTGTACTTTTTAATGATGATGTAATTCTAAATAAGTACAATACAATAAAGAGCAACTTTGCTTCTATTTGTGATTTGTATTCCGATGCCATTGTGCATGAACATGAGCATTTTTGACATTAATGCATCTTGCATCAAAAATGTTAACATTAACATAGATGACAAGCCATGTCTCCTCAAGATTGCATCAAACTTGACTTCTGAAGAGAGAACAGAAATAGTTCGTGCATTGAAAAAGCACGTAAAAGCTTTTTCTCTAGGCTATGAAGACATGCCAGGTGTCGATAGGTCCATTGCAGAACACAGGATTCCTACCAAGCCAGGGTACAAGCTAGTTAAGTAGAAACTATGGTGCCTCGGACTAGAGTGGGCTCAAGAGGTTAAGGAAGATGTCCAAAAGCAGTTGGATGCCAAGTTCCTTGAGGTGGTTGACTATCCAGAATGGTTGGCCAATGTGGTTCTAGTTCTCAAGAAAGACGGTAGGGTCAGATTCTTCGTAGACTACAGGGATCTGAACAAAGCATGTCTAAAGGATGACTTTCCTTTACCTTACATCAACATGCTAGTCGATAGTGCAGCCGCTAGTGCTATGTATTCCTTTACTGATGGATTCTCTAGATACGTATAAGGTGAAGACAGTTTTCATCATATAATGGGGGACCTACTGCTACAAGGTCATGCCCTTTAGCTTAAAGAATGCAGACACTACCTACCAATAAGCTAAAATAACCTTATTGCATGATTTAATCCATAAGGAGGTCAAAGTCTATGTGGATGATATGATTATGAAGTCTCCAACCAGAGAAGAGCACCCAGCTGCTCTTGAAAGATATCTCACATGCGTTGAGAAATATGGACTCAGGCTGAATCTGAAGAAGTGCACATTTGGAGTGATGTATGGCATACTGTTGGGCCACATTGTCAGTCAGAAGGGTATCGAAGTGGATCTTGACAAGGCAAAGTTGATCATTGAGATGCTTATCCCTATAATTGAGATTGGAGTTAGGGGATTCTTGGGACAGCTCTAGTACATCATCAGATTCATTGCTAAGCTCACTACCATGTGTGAGCCTATCATTAAGCTTTTGAGGAAGAATCAGCCTATGGTTTGGGATGAGAACTCCCGGTTCTCTTTCAAGAAGGTTAAGCATTACCTCTCCAACCCACTGATACTATAACCACCTTGGTCGGGAAAAACACTACTACTCTATCTAGCCTTAGAGGAGGAGTCAGTGGGTGCTATGATGGCTCAAGAGAATGACACTAGAGTCGAGCATGCTGTCTACTACCTAAGCAAGAAGCTATTGCCAACAGAATGCAAGTATAACACTGTAAAGAAACTATGCATGGCCATGGTTTGGGTTACCAAGAAACTCAGGCACTATTTCGAGTCATACCAACTGCAGGGAATCTCCAAGGTTGACCCTATGAAGTACTTGTATGCAGCTCCTTCACTAGTAGGGAAACTCTCTAGGTGGCTGATTCTATTGTCAGAGTTTGATGTTCAGTACATCACAACCAAGGTGATTAAAGGCAGAGCGATTGTCGAATTCTTAGCATCCAGGCTGATGGATGAATTTGAGACCTTTGAATTAGACTTCTGAGATGACCACTTGGGGCTAGTTGATGTCCAAAAATGGTAGTTACACTTTGACAACGCAGTCAACATAAAAGGTGCAGGCATAAGAGTTATGCTAATCACTCCTGAAGGCGAGCTAATAATGCTTCCTAAGCAGCTGAGCTTTTCAGTCACCAATAATATGGCAGAGTATGAAGCCTGTCTCTTCGGGCTAAAAGGGTTACTAATGATAGGGTCCTAAGATGTACAGATATTTGGTGATTTGATGCTTATCATTCACCAATCCACGACCAAGTGGGATGTCAAAGAAGAAAGGATCAAGCCTTATACTAAATACATGAACCTCATGGTTTGCAATTTCAGCTCATGCCAATTCATTCACATGCCGCATGAAGAGAATAAGATGGTTGATGCCTTGGCCATACTGGCTTCAGTCTGTGAACGACCGCATAGTCAAATTCAACCTATATTCATCGAGCAGTCGAGGATTCCTTGCTATGAGGGAGAACGGGTTATGACGCTAGACCAACCAGATGAGATCCCATGGTATGCATATATCATCAACTTCTTGAAAACTGGTACTTATCCAAAAAGAGCCAACAGAACCGACAAGCTAGCCCTGCGCAGGTTAGCTTCTAACTTCACCTGGCATCAGAGTGTTCTTTACAGAAGAATGGCAGATGGTCTACAACTTTGATGCATATCAGGAAAGGACATTGAGTCAGTCATGGAAATGGTACACGTCGGTGTATGTGGGTCCCATATGAATGGATTCATGCTTTACAGGAAGATCCTATGCCAAGATACTTCTGGCTCACTATGGAGACAGATTACATACAGTTTGTACAGAGATACCATGAATGACAGATTCATGGAGACCTGAGTCACCTACTACAAGTTGAATTACAGAATTTGACAATGCCTTGGCCATTCTCAGCTTGGGAATTGACATCATGGGTGAGATTCATCCAAACGTATCCAACGGACATCGGTACATACTGGTAGCCGTAGACTACTTCTCTAAATGGGTGGAGGTAGAATCCTATAGCAAACTGGGGTACTACATCACGTGGTGTCAGATAATAGAGTATAGTTCTAGGGCCAAGTTGCTTACTTGCTGGAAAAGTATAAGATCAAGCTTCATCAATCTTCTGCTTACCGCCCTCAAGCTAATGGGACAATCAAAGCGACTAACAACAAAACGATCAAGTGCATCTCAGCCAAGACTATACAAACCTACAGGGACTGGCACGAGCAGTTGCCATTTGCCTTATGGGGCTACAGAACCACTTTAAAGAGTCCTACGGGTGCTACCCCCTACTCTCTGTTTTACGGGATAGAAGCCGTATTGCCAATCAAAGTGGAGCTAAAATCACTTCATACCATATTGGAAGCTCAGTTTCCAAAAGTTGAGTGTAAAAGGGCTAGGTATGAACAACTAGTCACTATTGATGAGAAGCGGTTAAAGGCTCTCTATCATTTACAGCTTTACAAGAAGCGTATGGCAAACACATTCAATAAAAAGGTTAAACTTGTAGCCATATAGGAAGGTGATATAGTCCTAAAGCAAGTCAAACTAGCTATCTGTGACCCTCGTGGAAAGTTTAGGCCTAATAGGGAAGGCCCATTCTTAGTTAAAAAGATCCTCTCCAAAGGCATTGTCCGCATCTTGGATTTGGAAGGCAATGAATTCTTAGAACCTGTCAACCTTGACCGGCTAAAGAAGTATTTTATCTAGAGCAGAGGGCAAAAGAAAAGTAAAACAAAAAAATGAAAGGCCTGGTGACCTGAAAACCTCCATAAGCAGTTTACGTAGAAATTAAGGCAAAGAAAAATATTTGCTCGATGAGTTAAAAATCCACTCAGATGACTCATGTAAAATTTAGAGCTCTTGAAAGAAAAAGGAGAGCGTTAAAATAGTTTATCAGAAAATCTCGCATGAGACTGGTCGATAATAGAGGTTAAGTCTAATGCAAATCCAGAACTTCTGTATTGGTTTTAATATTTTACATGCAAAATGTTTTAATCTCATTAATGCAAATGGGACACATGTTCGTAAACTAAGCCTTAAGTAATACTGGTTGTAAACACAAAACATTATCATCCTTTATTATATATTGTTACCTAACGATGTCTCATAGTACAAGACTCATGCGTGGCATAGCACCCACAGCTTGTACTCATCATCTATGGCAGGTCCAGCTCCAGGAATCTCCACCAGCACTATCTAGCGATGAGGCCAAGTCCTCTCCATGTGCTCCATAAATTGAGGCACCATCCTTCCTCCTTCAAACTCTATCAGTCGGGGTATAGTTTGTCATTGACCATATTGTCGATAGATCCTAGTAGGACTATAGTGCATGAAATGCTTGAATCCTGGCAGTGGGATACAATCTATGTAGGTCATCACAGTCACATGCTGTATATGCCACCAAGGACAACTCCATTTGATCTCGCTCTCAAGTCGGGTTCCCATCAACTCCAACCAGCCTTGAAATGCCATGTGACTATAAGGGAGGTATCTTTGTAGGTCCCCTGCTGGCGGTGCCAAGATCCCAAGCTTCTCTTGAAGCCCAATATGTTCCAAAATAAAATACAAAATAAAAGCTCGCTGAGTTGAAAACCTTGTAAAAGGCTACTCAGGCAAAAGTTAGAGCGACCCGATGAACTGAAAACCCAAGGGGGCAGTTCAAGCAAAAGTTTGGGTTTGAAACAAAATCGATAGCTCGATGGGCCGAAAACCTTGCAAAAGGCAACTCATGCAAAAATTAGGGCAAAAACATACTTTTCTAAGTTGAAAACCTGTAAAGGCAACTTAGAATTCTTACTTGCAATAGGAGCAATCTACCACTGATGCGCTCAGACCGCCCTTGTTTCACTCTGTCTAGACCAAGGATCATCTCTACTACAATCATGGGAAAAGGGGTCTGACCCTCTACTATATGATCTACAACAAGACCGATCAGCAAATCTCCATGACCGGATGGATCGATGAACATGAATTATGCCAATAATCCAAAACCAGCTATCCTCAGCTACGAAGGGGAATCTATTGACTTCTGGCCACATAACCAGAAAAGAGCAATGACATCAACAGAGTCCTCTATAGCTAAAGGGGACCTCGTAGTGGTCAGATCAATGTCGAAAGCCCTCATTAAATACAATTCTACTTCTCTTGTTGATGCATGCATCGTAAACATTGCTGATATCTCACAAGTGACTCTGAGGATAACAGCAAACTCCTCATACATTGGACACAACTTCACATGTCCAAACCGGAACACATGAACTTTCAGATCCCAGAATTGCATAGCAGCATGCAGGAATGCATTATTGATCAAAACTTACTAAAGTGTTCTCAAGTATTGGAGTCTGATTTCGCCTAATCGACTCCACTTGACGTTACCCTAATGGTGGGAAAGAGCGCGAAAAGGAGACAGTGATTGCTGAGTCATTGTATATTTATTTTTTGCATAAAAAAGCAAGTGAATTATGTTTTAGCTTTGAAGCATAAAGCATAGGATATATATAGCAACAAAAGGGCATTGGATTCCATTAATAAATCCAAAAGATACACAGTATAAGCATTTGTCTATTTTCACAGTTGGTACGCAACAACCTCTGGCGTACTAGGTATGTATTGCCAGACTGTAACACGCTATCTTATTCTAATATAGAAACCATAGAGTTCTGACATCATGCATATGGTGATTCGATGTCATGCCTTCTTTACGCATCATCTTTGCCAGAATGATCCTCATCAGGACTGGGACTATCTGGAACCACGATGTTGTAGCACAATCTCCTGGCCCATCTCTTCTATCATCCAGATGTAGTCATCCCGCTCTTCTCTCTCTACCTACCTGCTGGACTGTAAACATAAAAATGTAGACATATAAGTCATGCATCCATGCGTACTCATGCACTCGCATTCATAATAGGTACTCACCTGAGCAGTCAGCATCTCAGAGGTGTGATAGTGGTGCAACCCTATCAGAAGCCTTGAAGCATCAACTATGGCATCTCTAGGTACCTGCACAGGTCAAATGCACATAAGACTACTAAAGTCAGAGCATATGCAGAACACATGTACTCACATGAGTGGTGTCGGGAGGATTAAACTCTATCTCACTCCTTGCTGGCACTGGGAAGGAGGTCTCATAAGGACAACCACTCTCATCAAAAGTGAAGATCAATAGGTTTTGCAGCCACATTAGCTGCCCTTCCATGAAGTCTAATGGATGCTCATACCCTGGGGGCACCTCAGGAGTGCTAGACATTGGCCCCGGTGGGACCATATCAAGTCTAGTATCATGGGATCTCTTTGAGGCACTGCTACCTTGAGAACTGCCAACAGTTGATGAACCACAGCCCCCGCCTCGGCCTTCGTAAAGATTGGGTCTGACACTAGACCCACTAACTCTGTTATGTAGGTCTCTACATGTAGAAAGCTCCACGGGCCTCATCAGCATCATTTAGACAAAAGTTAAATAGTCCACTGGTGCATCAGATAAACGCTCCCGCCCAGGAATGCCAGTCAAAGCCGCAATTACCTCTAGGTCCGTGTCAGTACAGGAAGCCCAAAACATCATTCGTGGTGGTGCAGTAGGCTCCACACTGCTCTCCGGCCCTAGCTGCCAATCTATCACGTGCTCTCTAATAGCATATGTCGCTCATCCTTACGCATTGAACTAGTCAAGTATTCTGGCCTCAAATGCATATTATTCCAAGGATACAGACGTACCTATTCCAAAAACAACGAGCAAAATAAAAGCTTGCTCAGGTATTTCTCAAATTAGTTCAATACAGTTTAATACTAATTAAATTGTTTCTTCTTACCTGATCCCAGGTCAAGCTGTTGAGATATTCTCTCAACTCGTCCATTGTATAGTTGAGCCGTCATCTTGGTACGTTCCAAGCTTGCATGCGCGAGAAACCAAGCGGTACTCCATGTGCGATCTCGAGCTCCGGTAGTAGTCCAAACTCCTACGCCATGATCTGCAAGGTCAACATACATAATCAGCAAGTCTTAGATAGACACTACAGTAAGAAAATCAATAGAGTTTTGCTTACCTCTATGACTTGCTAGTCGATGAAGCGATCTCTGCACTGCCTACTACAAAGATACAATCCCTGCATTAGGTGGGCTAGACTGGCACTACCCCAGTCATATCGTCCAATAGCATCCAGATCATGAAGGGCTCATAATACTGACATATGAATGCTATTTTGGGTGTCGTTGAACATAGTACACTCCAACGCAAACAATAAAAAACTGCAGGTATACTGATCTACAGAGATCGTCTGTCCAAGTGTCTTCGCTAACACTACTTTCCGGAGATAGTCGTAGGAAATGTTATGTCCTCCTCTCACATTTGGTGATATGCCCAAGAGGTCAAATATAGCACCGTATAACCAGCGTAGTGATGTCAATCTAGCATCAAACTGGACGAGTAGTCCTACGCACTCTAACCCGATGATGCCAACAAATATCCCCGGGTTGATCGCAATCTCACTACTAGCAAGTGGAAGGTGTGGGTGGAACCCATCCACCGCTCAATCATAGCGGTAATAATGAGCCTTTTGCATCTCTTATCCACACCAGTAAAGTAAGAGATATACGAACCAAAGCAGCTATGGTCCACTCTTACATGAATCTCCCAAGGTAGTTAGGAGTACCACTCAAAGACTCCTCAGATGCTGCCACTGCTGACAGCTGTTCGCTCCCTCTATAAATCATAAAATTTAGGTTAGCTTTTAGACTAAATTATAGAATACATACAGCACTATCAGAGGTTCAAAGCTCCTCTCCCTTAACCTTAAATGTAACTATTCATGCCTATGAATCCCTAAAATGCCTAAATACTCAAAAAGTGGCAAAAAAACATGCATTTTTGCCCATTTCCACTGCTATGTGCTCCACACATAGGCTATGTGCAACACACATAGCGAAACCCACACAAAAAATCATAATTTTCACCGAACCGGCTAGAAAAACACATGCATACCTAAGCCTAGCTTTAGCCTAGCACCTAATTATGTTCAAATACCATCCAAAATGCAAGGAAAATAGCATAAACTTACTTTTTAGAAAAGCCAAAAAACCCAAAAAACCAAGCCAAGTTACAGAAAACTCACATTCTCGGAAGGAGCTTAGGACCGATTGGAGCATATGGCAAAAGTCTCTATGATTTGATCGCCAAAACGAGCCCCAAAATAGCTATGATGGGTCGTATTCTTAGTTAAGGCATAGTAGAGGACAGATTATGGGTCCTGGGGGGTCGGTTGCATCTTAATTATGACTATTTTTGCAAAAACACAAAATTTTTGGATTAGAAGTTGAGAAATATAAAATTTCCTAGCTATGTGCACCATACATAGGGCAACGCGCTCCACACGTAGCAAATTTTGCTAACATACACCACCTTATGGGAGTGCCTGCTAATGTGCACCATGCTCCCACTAAGATGCACATAAAAAGTTAGGCCTCTGGTAAAAAATTTCAAAATTTTTCAAGTTCGTTTGCTCTGTCGAGCCCAATTTTCACTACCCGTAGCATCTGAAAAATCTAGAAAATTAGTCTGAATGCAGCAGACTGATACCCAAAAATTCAGGTATTTTTCCTACACCATTTCAATACCAATTTCACTGACAAATTGCTTTTCCATGTTTAGCAAAGATAGGAAATTGATCCAGCAGATGATAAAAAATAGTCAAGCCTTTGACTTTTAGTCAAGCCGTTGACCAAATAGTGTTACAGTCCGACAGAGGGTCTGAAATGCAGACTTTGGAGACAGGCAACACTTATTTGATGGCACAAGAAAAAAATCTGACGGTTGATCACCCTGACCCAGTAGATGGTCATCTTGGTTCCACCGCTAAACCGCCCGATCCAGCAGAGATCATAGAGTCAAGCATTTAACTTTAAAACCCTAACGCATAGGCATCTGAATGCTGACTTCAGATGATTTACTTGCAAGGAAGCCATCAGTCTCGCAATGACCACCGGTCAGCCCTGATCGGAATAGCCTGAATGTCGGGCCCCCAGTGACTGTTAGTGTATGTTTTAGAGCATCATGTGTATTTGTACCATACGATTTTTATTAATAAAGGCATTATTCATTATATAGTACAATGTTTTGAATGAACTTGTTTTACTTGGAGTATTAAACTATATATTGAAGTCCATGATATTGGAACAGTGCAGAAGAATTCATAAAGAGTTTATGGAATGAGATTCTTA
>CANYBF010870784.1:0-19239 GCA_948192965.1 Dalechampia spathulata
CTTTATGGATTCTTCTGCACTGTTCCAATATCATGGACTTCAATATATAGTTTAATACTTCCAGTAAAACAAGTTCATTTAAAACATTGTACTATATAATGAATAATGCCTTTATTAATGAAAATGTATAGTACAAATACATATGATACTCTAGAGCATACACTAACATTCTGTATGATTATGCACAATCTCATATTGGATTACTCTATGTACCGGTACTCATCTTCCGTAGGAGGGCAAACATAAATGTAACTGTATGGTTTAGTGAACCTATATTTTTACTTCCTATCAAGAAGGTTGCCGTATGATTCCGTTGAGGGAATCAATTTTTTTAATTCCAATCAGGAATATTAACCCAATATGTTTTCATTTTATTTTGTATCATATCATCACTCTTTCTTTTCTTTCCACCTTATAACCACTTTATGAAATGCCATGAATATGACTTTATGCTTGAATGCTTCGTGGTATAATATGTATATGATGTATTCATGATTATATGTGATGTACATCATGAGATATTAATGACCATTCAAACCCTTTTTGTATATATCATAAACATTCCAATATAGTAGGCTAATTCAAGACCTAAGAAAGGTCATGAAGTAAGAAGCACAAACCTGTCATCGATTTACCCTTATCAAGTACTTGGGTAGAAGTGTTGACTTCATTATCTGAACCTATAACATTTCCATTTTAGGTCCACTTAGTACTATCATTTACATTTTCATCCAATTTTCATCCAAAATAAATCATTCAAGTACCATTCCATTCTATAGCATTCCATATTTCACAATCAATGGATAAATGTTTAAACAAGTCATACATATGTGTTAAGAATAGATATGTCTTATTACATCTATACTATGAATAAATAAATGATATTAAATTTATTTTCTTTAAGTGTAATAATAAAGTATAATGCTTAAATAATCATAATAGTAAGTTTAGATGTCTTAAACTTCCCTTCCATAAATGGCCAAAGTATGATATGTAAGTTACTATTTATTTAGTCTAGGGCACTATTCATGGGTTACTATTCATTTGGTCATTTTTGCCTATGTTGGATTTGTAATAGCATGAACATAACTGTTCATATAAGTATGTAAAATAAATTAATTTAATGAATCATATTAGTACTTAAGCTCCATGCAAGTTATGCATTAACATATTCTACCTTAGAGTAACCATCTTCATTGCATGAGCATTTTGAATATGTAAATGACTTTCAAAAAGTACAAACCATATACTAATGGAAACTAGATTCAATAAGATTTAATTTGAGCTATTTGTTGTAATTTTTGGAATTCATTTAGGCTGTCAAATTATAAAAGGCCGTATACCAAAGTTTTCTGCCTAATTTCTACCTAAATGGAACAGTCTTTATAAAGTGATTTTGTTGACCTAGTAAATGATCTTAGAATTTTACAAGCCTAATACCATAAAAACTAAATTCAAAGATCTTTCCAATGGTATATTACACTAAATTTTTTTGATAACTTTAACGTAGTCAAAATTTAATTACTGTAAACCCCTAACTTTACTTTTAAGGTCTATTTCTAGCAAACATTTGCATATCTTATGTATACCCCTTCCTTTAAGCATCCAAACTGCTTCCAAAAACTAAATACACGTATACATATACATATTATACACACTTATAAGCCAAATTTACCAATCATTATGCATTTAAACCAACTTAAAGCAGCTATACACAACCATACCCACATGCTACCCTTATTGCATTCATTTGTGCATATTACATGCAAATTCATTTCAATTGCATTCAAACTTTATTTTTATTATTATAACACCATGATTCATAATATTTATGCATAATTAGGTGATTTATGCTTCAAAACTAAATTATAGAGATCAATTTCAAAGAGGCATAAAATTGGGCAGCAAGCACTTTCCATGCAATTTCTCACTTCCAATCCACTTTCCATGCATGTTTCATCATTTTCTCCATAAATTATCACTTCTAGAAAAACATACACATCTCATACAACAATTAAAGAGTCATTTTCATGTAGGTTACCTAGGGTTTTTGCACAATTCAAAACCATGCACATAACATTGTAAAAATGCATCAAACATTTGCATTCAAGCCTCCTTTTCCATCTTCCATCAATAATTCATCAAAAACTACACTTATTCTCCACTTTCCCATCATAACCAAATCTCCCCTTATAACAACATAAACTCCAGCAACCACTAGCAAGAAATAAGAGCATATACAAGAAGAACTAGGTAAAAACAAGCTTATAAACAAAAATTTCATCAAAGATTACCTTAGAAATGTATAAAAGTGAATTGAAAAATGGAAAAGAGAGGAAGGAGGAGTGGATTTCGAATTTTATTTAGAAGGAAGAAGGTGAAATTATCCTATAAATTCATTTATTTATCTTTTAATTAATTAATTTTGAATAAGGTTAAGGAAGGGTCCAATAGGAATGTGACACTTGTCACCTTCTCATTGGTTCCCTCCTTAAATTATATTTTTTTCTTTTTAATTAATGTGTAATTATGATTTCATGTAATATAACTCATACATACATACTTTTACTTTCCAGAAATACTCCTCTCAATAGGTGAAATTACAAAAATACCCTTACTTTTAACTTATCTTATTTTTTAATTCTACCTTCATTTATATTTTCTAATATACATTCTATTATATACTTTCTCATCATTTAACATTTATACCATACATAAGCATTACTTTTCACCTATGTATTTCACGTTTAAGTATCCACAATATCATTATGCATTCATGTATTTCATGCATCATTCATTCAATCATGCTAAGTCATACATAAAATGCAACCACGTAAGAATGCTATGAATGTGGATGTGACACCCATGCAATATTTTCTAACAAATTTCTTTTTGCAGCCATAATGCTGGATGTTTCCTAGCATAGGTCATGCATACATCCTACATGACACATCACGTGCATCCAATGCATACACATGCTAATCAATTTTACTTCGCAGCCATAATGCCAAATGTTTCCTAGCATAGGTCATGCATACATCCTACTACCACACACAATACCATATGCATACTCATACATCCACACGGATTCTCTTTGTCATGTATAGACCATGTCAGATTCACAGCCAACTAGAAATGTCACATTTGTATCAAACACTCCTGCTTCAGTGCTATATGATGCTTTACTTGCTGTAGTTCAGTAGCTAATTGATCAGTCGATGACCAAGCTCTTGAGCGATGACTTCAAGACCCTCCTACAATAGCAGATCTGGGAGGTTTTTAGTTCTGGTGACTTCATCATCCTACCAGCTCCTATGAAGGATAAGGGGAAAGGTGTCAACCTGTATAACGTAGAGACTAATGATGATGTTTCACTCCATATACATGATGTTCAGAAATTTGAGACCTCTGTCCTAGAGCAGAGGATAGAACAGCTACAATTTATCATGAAGACAAAAGGCATGGGGTCTAACCTTGACTTTGATGAGTTCTTAGTCTGAGCTATCAAGGGGCTACCTGCTAAGTTCAAACTCCCTGACGTTCCCAAGTATAAAGGAGTTAGGGATCCAAAGAACCATATGAAGACTTACACCATGATGATGAGCACTATAGATCTATCAGATGATCAGATAGTTTGACTCTTCTTCATCTCACTGGAGCAACCAACACTGGCCTGGTATCATATTCTGAACAAGGCAACCACGGCCAAGTGGAAGCCTCTTTGTACTACTTTCTAGAAACAATACAGGTTCAAGTCCCAATTTAATGTAACACTGATGGATTTGGAAATAGTTAAGCAGAAGACCAATATATCCTTCATGGATTATTTTAGTAAATGGATGGACAAGGCTAAACTGATCAAACAAAAGTCATTTGAATCGGACATGATCAATAAGCTTATTATGGGATCATTGCCACTCTATTAAGATAAGCTGAAATATCAGACATTCCATACCTTTGAGGACATCTACTCTGTCAGCCAGTGGATTAAGTAGACTGAGGGGAAGAAGAAAGAGCCTTCCTTTATTAAACCTAAAACCACCATCTACACTAAAATACAATAGAAACCCCATTATATTAATGCCTTGCAAACACCAAATCCCATACTTCAAAACACTACCCTATCCCGAAGGTTCTTAGATCTTGGAATGCCACTTTCTAGGGTTTTTAGACGTCTTCTCAAAGCCAAACTCATCAAGCCACTTGAACCAAACTTCAAAACATCACCCCTAGCCTCGGTGGACACCAAAATCTACTGCCATTATCACTAGCATCATGGCCACAACACTGATGACTGCCACTCTCTCAGACTAGTCATTCAGAACCTTATTGACTCTGGTGAACTCAGAGACCTTGAGAAATCCAAACCATTAACCAAGATAAACCCATTGCCTAACTACCATAAAGCTAACCACACTTATATGCTCCAATCAAGGTTATCGGAATCCCTGGTCCTCAACTCTTTTTCTCCCCTCAACTATGAGGAAACTGCTAAATTACCTACCATTACCTTCCAATCAGGTGGTGGGTTTGACATTGGTGCCATTGATATATGGTATGACAGTTCAGAAGATGAGTCTATAGTTACTTAGGATTCCTCCAAGCTTGAATCATCAGAGGTTCAGGGTTCTAAGAAAGGTAAGTTGACCGAGACTTCCAAGCCAGCTAAGCCAAAGCTTAAACCATCCAAACAACAGAAAGGGTTAAGTGCTAATAAGATATCCTCTTGGGTTTGTAACATGACTCATAGTGGTAAGGTGTTTACTCCTCCTGATCTTGGGAAGAAGCTGA
Organism: Dalechampia spathulata; assembly: GCA_948192965.1. NCBI lineage: Eukaryota > Viridiplantae > Streptophyta > Magnoliopsida > Malpighiales > Euphorbiaceae > Dalechampia > Dalechampia spathulata. The sequence goes on from CANYBF010870784.1 coordinate 4,792, forward strand.
AAGTTTTGAAAAAGCCGATTGAGGCTAGACCCATAGGGGATGAGGCTGGTCTAAGCAATATTCCAGCTCCACAACCAGCTAATCAGGTTGCTCAGCCTGATAATATTGTCGTTAAGTAATTAAAGAAGATACAAGCTAATATCAGCATTTGGGACTTAATGCTACCCTCTTAATAATATCAACAGGCTGTTGTTAAAGTGCTCTCTAGCATGAGAATTTCTCAATCTGCCTCTACCTTTAACATGAAGAATCAGTTGGTAAATCAGGAATTGCCATCCAGTATGATTACTTTCTCTAATGCAGATCTACCGGCCAATGGTATTCATCATAATAAAGCACTCTTCATCAGGGTGAATATCATGAACTTCTCCACTCCTTATGTCATGGTGGATGATGGTTCCGGTATCAACATCTGCCCTCTCAAGGTATTGCCTAAGCTTGGGGTTTAGCTTTCAGACTTGAAACCATGTAAGACTATCATTAGAGCCTATGTTGAGTCTAAATGGGAGGTTACTTATACCTTCACTGCTACTATCACTATCAGGCCTATCGAATCAGTGGTGGAGTTTATAGTTCTTGACATTCTAGTATCATTTGCTTTATTATTGGGTCGATCGTGGTTCCATCCCTTGGAAGGTGTGCCATCCACTTTGCATCAAAAGATCAAGTTCCTGCATATCAGGGGTGTGGTTACCATTGCTGCTGCTGATGAGGTTACTTTAGCCTGTATCAGGGAAGATGTCCCTCTCATGACTAGATTTCAGATCTCTGCCATCGGAGAGCATGAATCATACTCATACCAACCAAGTCATGTTGTAAAGAGGATGATGCAAATGATGAACTTTATACCTGGCATAGGGTTGGGCTGGTACCAATAGGGTCTGATAGAGTTTGACATCCCTATAGCCATATGGGAAGAAAGGTACTGCATCGAGTTCAATCCTTATACTTCTAACAAACTAGAGGAGTGCAAGATGGTTATCTTTATTCAAGGAGAGACATAACATGACCATCCATCTGAGTTGCTTAACTCAGATGACTTCTTTGACTAGCAGTTCACCATCTTTAGTGACATCTATGATCTATCAACCTTAACAATGCTTGAGAAGACCACTACTCCTTACCTTATCAACCCTGATGATACTTTTTAGATCTTTGATGATGTTACTGATCTCACCACCGGCCGCTTGGAGCCGAAATTCACTACAGTAGCTACATTGGGAGCCAAGCTATAGAGCTTGGACATAGAGGACTTGCTGCTACTAAAGGTCTATGAAGACATCGCTACTCTGGTGGATAGCACCTTTGATGAATTGCTGTATGAGGACACTGATGTCCCAATTGCTATTTTATTTAATGATGATGTAATCCTATCTAAATATAATGTAATGAAGAATAACTTTACATATGTTTGCAATGTGTATTCTGATGGCATTGTGCATGAACATGAACATTACATGAGCATTTTTGATATTAATGCATCATGCATTGAAAATTTTAACATTAATATAGATGATAAGTCTTGTCTACTCTAAATTGCATCAGACTTGACCTCTGAAGAGAGAACAGAAATAATTAGCACATTGAAAAAGCATATAAAAGCCTTTGCTCTAGGCTATGAAGATATGCTAAGTGTCAACAGAACAATCATGGAACATAAAATTCCTACCAAGCCTGGGTTTAAGCTAGTTAAGCAGAAGGTTAAAGAGGATGTCCAGAAGTAGTTGGATGATAAATTCCTTGAAGTGGTTGACTACCCTAAATGGTTGGCTAATGTGGTTTCGATTCCTAATAAAGATGGTAGGGTCAGGGTCTACGTAGACTATAGGGATCTGAACAAAGCATGCCCAAAGGATAACTTTCCTTTACCTCATATTGATATGTTAGTCGATAGTGCAGCTGCTAGTGCTATGTATTCCTTCACTAATGGATTTTCTGGGTACAACCAAATCCTAATGGCTATCACTGATAAGGTAAAGATAGCTTTCATTATAGAATGAGGGACCTATTGCTATAAGGTCATGTCCTTTGGATTGAAAAATGCAGGTGCTACCTATCAAAGAGCTGCAACAACCCTGTTGCACGATTTAATCCATAAGGAGGTTGAAGTCTATGTAGATGACATGATGGTGAAATCTTCCACCAGAGAAGAGCATCTGACTGCTCTTGATAGATTTCTCATAAGGGTTGAGAAATACGGGCTCAGGTTGAATTTAAAGAAGTGCATGTTCAGGGTGACGTCCAGCAAGCTGTTGGGTCATTGTCAGTTAAAGGGGTATTGAAGTGGATCCAAATAAGGAAAAGTTGATTTGTGAGATGCCTATTCCCAAAACTGAGATCGAAGTCAAGAGATTCCTGGGACAGCTCTAGTACATTAACAGATTCATCAGCAAGCTCACTACCATGTATGAGCCTATCTTGAAGCTTTTAAGGAAAAACCAGCCTATGGTTTGGGATGAGAACTGCTAGTTTGCATTTGAGAGGGTAAAGCATTATCTCTCTAACCCATCAATCTTGCAACCACCTCGATCAGGAAAGCCATTACTACTCTATCTAGCCTTAGAAGAGGAGTCAGTGGGTGCTATGATGGCTAGGAAGAACAAATCCGGAGTTAAGCATGCTGTTTATTACTTGAGTAAGAAGTTGTTGCCAACAAAATGCAAATACAACATTGTTGAGAAGCTATGCATGGCTATGGTCTAGGTCACCAAGAAACTCAAACACTACTTCTAATCATACCAAGTTTAGGCAATCTCCAACGTTAATCCTATGAAGTACTTGTATGAAGCTCCTTCACTGGTAGGGAAACTTTCTAGGTGGCTAATCCTATTATCAGAGTTTGATATGTAGTACATCACTACCAAGGTAATCAAAGACAGCATGATTGCCAAATTCTTAGTATCCAGGCTGATGGATGACTCTGAGACCTTTGAGCTAGACTTCTTAGATGAGCATTTAGGGGTAGTAAACATCCAGAAATGGTAATTACACTTTGATGGCATGGTGAATCGAAGAGGTGCAAGTATAAGGGTTGTACTAATCACTCTTGAAGGTGAGCTGATTATACTTTCAAAGTGGTTGAGCTTTCCAATTACTAGCAATATGATTGAGTATGAAGCATGTCTATTTGAGTTTGAATCATTGCTAATGATCAGCACCCAAGATGTTGAGATATTCAGTGATTTGATGCTAGTCATTTACCAATCCACGGCTGAGTGGGATGTTAAAAAAGAAAGGCTCAAGCATTATGCTGAGTACATGAAGCTCATGGTTTATAATTTTAGCTCATTCCAATTTATTCATATACCGTGTGAAGAGAATCAGATGGCTGATGCCTTGGTCACACTGGCTTTCGTTTGTGAACGATTGTAGAATTAAGTTCAGCCTGTATTCATCGAGCAGCCAAAGATTCCTTGCTATGAAGGAGAACATGTTATGGCATTAGACTAGCAAGGCAAGATTCCATGATATATAGATATCATGAATTTTCTAAAGACTGGCGCTTATCCAGAAGAAGCTAATAAGAATGACAAGCTAGCTTTGCAAAGGTCAGCAGCCAACTTCACTAGGCATTAGGGAGTTCTCTACAGAAGGATAATTGATGGTCTACAACTTTGATGCATATCAGGGAAGGAGATCGAATCAGTCATGCAAACAGTGCATGCTAATGTATACGAGTCCCATATGAATGGATTCACTCTTTACAAAAAGATCCTACACCAAGGATATTTCTGGCTTACTATAGAAACAGACTGCATATGATTTGTATAGAGATGCCATGAATGTCAGATTCACAAGGATCTGAGTCATACACCATCGGTCGAATTGTAGAATTTGATAATGCCTTGGCCATTCTCAGCTTAGGGAATTGACATCATGGGTGAGATTCATCCTAATGCATCCAACGGGCATCGATACATATTGATGGCTGTTGACTACTTCTTTAAGTGGGTGGAGGTTGAATCCTACGACAAACTAAGGGCAAAACATGTCACCAAGTTCATAGAGAGAAACCTCATATGCCAATATGAGATACTGCAGCACTTAGTGTCTGATAATGGAGTGCATTTCCAAGGCTAAGTGGTTGACTTGCTAGAAAGATATGGGATTGAGCATAACTAATCTTCCTCATATCACCCTCAAGCTAACGGGGTAGTCAAAGTGACTAATAAAATGCTCAAGCGGATCTTAGCTAAGATAGTATAGACTTACAAAGATTGGCATGAGTAGTTGCCATTTGCTTTGTGGGGTTACAAAACCACTGCAAGGAGTCCCGTGGGTGCTACCCCCTACTCTCTGGTTTATGGGATAGAAGCCATATTACCAATTGAAGTGGAGTTGAAGTCACTTCGTATTGTTCTAGAATCTTAGTTGCTAGAAGTTGAGTGGAAAAGGGCCAGGTATGAATAACTGGTTATTATTGATGAGAAGCAGCTGAAGGCTCTCTATCATTTGCAGCTTTACAAGAAACGCATGGTAAATGCATTCAATAGAAAGGTCAAACCTGTTGCTATACAGGAAGGTGATTTATTTCTGAAGCAAGTCAGGTTAGCCATCCGTGACCCTCATGGAAAGTTTAGACCAAATTAGGAAGGTCTATTCTTAGTGAAAAAGATCTTATTCAAAGGTGCTATCCGTATTTCAGACTTGGAAGGCAATGAATTCTCAAAGCCCGTCAATATTAATTGACTAAAGAAATATTTTATCTAGAGCAAAGGGTAAAAAGAAGAGCAAAAATAAAAAAAGTTCATTGAGCTAAAAACCTGCATAAGTAGTTCATGTAAAAGGTAAGATAAAAAACATACTTGCTCGATGAGTTGAAAATCCGCTTGGACGGCTCATGCAAAAGTTAGAGCTCTTGAAAGCAAAAGGAGAGTGTTAAAATAGTTGATCAGAAAATCTCACACAAGACTAGTCAATGATAGGGGTTAAGTCTGATACATATCGAGGAATTTTTATGTTGATTTTAATATTTTTATGCAAATGTTTTAATCTCATTAAAGTAAATGAAACACAAGTTCATAAACTTAGCCATAAGTAATACTAATTTCAAACATAAAGCATTATCACTCTCTGTTACATGCAATATTGTTACCTAACAGTTTCTTATAATATAGAATTTAGGTGTGGCACAACACCCATAGCTTATACTTCTCTTCGATAGCAAATCCAGCTTCGGGAATCATTGCTAGCATAATCCTATGGTGGGACCAAGTTCTCTCCACATTCTCTAAGAAACGAGACACTAATCGCCCTCCCTCAAACTCTATCAACTGAGGGATAACTTGTCTGTGGCCGTAGTGAAGACAGATTCTGACAGGACTGTAATATATGCAACACCTAAATCCTAATAGTGGAATGTAGTCTATGTAAGTCCTCACAGTCACATGCTGTATGAGCTACCAAGGGCAGGTCCACTTGATCTCACTTTTGGGCCTGGTTCCCATCCACTCAATCTGATTGTGGAGTGTTCACATCTTTACCTCACCAAAGGTGTAACCTCTCCACATATGGCTATGAGGTAGGTATCTCTATAGATCACCCATTGGTGGTGCCAGGATCCTAAGCTTTTCCTGAAGCCAAATCTATAACAAAATAAAATAAAGCTCGCTGAGTTAAAAACCTTGTAAAAGGTTGCTCAGGTAAAAATTAGAGTGACCCACTGAGCTAAAAACCCAAGGGGGCAGTTCAGGCAAAAGTTAGGGTCTAAAGCAAAATTAATAGCTCGATTAGTCAAAAAAATGGTAAAATGTGACTCATACAAAAATTAGGGTAAAACACAGCTTTTCTAAGTTGAAAACCTGTAAAGGTGACTTAGAATTCTTACTTGGAGAAAAGCAGACTACCACTGAAGTGCCCGGGCTGATCCCTCTTCACTCTATCTAACCCGAGGATTGTCTCTACAATGATCATAGGAAAGGAGTCTGACCTCGCATCATTTGGTCTATCACGGGCTCTATTAGTAAATCTCTATGGCTAGATGGATCGACAAATAGGAATTATGCCAGCAATCCAAATCCTGCTACTCTCAACCATGAGAAAGTATCCACAGGTTTTTGGATACATAGCCAAAAAATAGCAGTAAGGTCTACATAGTCGTCTGTAGTCAAAAATGACCTCACCTCAATTGGGCTAACATCAAAAGCTCTAATCAAGTATGGGAATGCCTCTCCAGTAGGTACAAGCACTGTTAACATCGCTCCGAAGATAGTAGCAAACTCCTCATATATTGGACACAGCTCTACATGTCCAAACCAGAAAACATGGGCCACTAGATCCCAGAATTGCACGGCAGCGTGCAAGAAAGCATTGTTGATCGATACTTGCTAAAAGGTCATCAAATACTTAAGTCTAATCCTGCTTAGTCAATTCTACTCATTGTTGCCCCAATGGTGAGAAAGGGCATGGAAGGCAGACAATGATTATTGAGTCATTGTTTATCTAGTTTTTGCACAGAAGAATGAATAAATTATGTTTCGGCAATGAAGCATAAAGCATGAGATATTTATAAAAGCAAGCAATTTTGGGTTTTTACTAATAAATAAAAAAGATACAAAGTTTAAGGTTTTGACTATTTTCAAAGATTGTACACCACAACCTAAGTGTACTAGGCCCATGTGCCAGACTGTACTAATTCCAACTTGCTATTTTAATACAGAAACTATAGAGTTTTGACATCATGCACATGGGAATTAAACATCGTGTCTCCTTTAAGTATCATCATTGCTTGATTGATCCTCATTTAGGCTAGGACTATTTGGAACCTCGATGTTGTAATGCTCCAAACATGCTGTCAGCTGGGCAATCTCTCTACCCATCTGCTTAGTCATCCGAGCACAACAATTTTGCTCCTCATGCTCCAAGTGCCTACTTTTCTACATTAGCATATAGGCATATAAGTCATGCATCCATGCATTACCATTATGCACATAATTATAACACGTACTTACCTAAGCACCCAACATCTCAGAATAATGATAACAACGCAGTCCTGTCAAAAGCCTCATAGCATCAGCGATGGTATCTTGGGGTACTTACATAAGTCAAACACATGTAAAGACACTAAAGTCAAGGGTGTACAAATCATAAATACTCACATGAGTAGTGTTCGGTGGGTTAAACTCTATCTCATCCCTCGTCGACACTAGGAAGGAGGTCTCATAAGGACGACCAGTCTCGTCATAAGTATAAATCAATGGATTTTATGACCATATCAGTTGACCCTCAACAAAGTCTGAAGGACGCTTATACCCAGGAGGCATATTTGGGGTGCCAGACGTGGATCTCGATGGGGTCACACCAGGTCTAGCATCATGAGATCTCTTTGAGGTACTACCATCTCAAGAACTACCAATGGCTGGTGAACCACGACATCCACCTCTGCTCCCATGAATGTCGGGTCTTACTCCAGACCTACTAGCTCTATCATACTGGCCTCTATATATGGAAAGCTCCACATATCCTAGTGGCCTCATTTGGATGAAAGTGGGGTAGTCTACTGGTAACTCAGACAGGCGCTCTCGCCTGGGAATGCCAGTCAATACAGCAATCACCTTTGGATCTGTGTTAGTACAAGATGCCTAGAACATCATACGTGGTGGTGCAGCAGGCTCCATATGGCCCTCTGGCCCCAGCTACTAGTCAATGACATGCTCACCCAAATAAGAAGAGTCTACCCTCAGGACTCTCCAACAATATATGATGCTCATCCTGGTGGGCAGAACTAGTCAAGTATTCCGGTCTCGGAAACATGTTACTCCAAAGGTAGGGGCACACCTATCCAGATAAACAAACAAATAGATGCTTAATTAGGTATTTTTTAAACTAATTTAATTCAGTTTAATACTAATTAAATTGTTTCTTTCTTACTTGATCCCAAGTCAAATCATTGATATGCTCTCTCAATTCATCCATTGTGTAATTGGGCCTCTGATATGGTACACTCCATGCTTGCATACAAGGAAAGCCAAGTGGTACTCCCTACGAGATCTCGAGCTCCAAAAATAGCCCAAATTCATATGCCATGATTTGTAAGATCAACATATACAGTTAGCAAAAGACTCAATCAAACACCAGTATTACAATCGACAGAATTCTGCTTAACTCAACAACCGATGAATCGATCTCTGTATTGCCTACTACAGAGATCCAACCTTTGCTTTAGATGAGCTAGACCAGTGCTACCCCAGTCTAATATCCCAATGGCATTTAGATCACAGAAAGCCCATAGCACAGACATGTGGATGTTGTTCCTAGTGTCATTAAATAGAGTACACCCCAACATATACAGTACAAAGCTACGGGTATACTGATCTATAGAGATTATCCTACCAAGTGTCTCATATGATATGCTATGTCCACCCCTCACACTGGGTGACACGCCTAACAAATTGAAGATCATGCCATACGACCAACACGATAATGTCAGTCTGGCATCAAACTGGATAGGTAGTTGTGCACATTCCAGCCCAGTGATTTTAGCAAAGATTCCTGGAGTGATAGTGATCTCTCCCACTGGCAAGTGGAAAGTATGAGTGGAATCCATCCATCGTTCGATCATAGTAGTGATGATAAATCTGTTGCATCTCTTATCCACTCCTGTGAAGCAAGAAATGTATGGGCTGAAACAGCTCTAGTCCACTATGGCACGGATCTCTCGAGGCAGTTGGAAGTATCATTCATGTATTCCTTGAATGCTGCCAATTTCAATGATAGTCCACTCCCTCTATAAATTACAAAATTCAGGCAAGCTTTTAGACTAAATTACAAAATACAGACACTATTTTTAGAGGTTTGGAACTCCTCCCTCAACCCTAAAACTCACCCATTCATGCTTATGAAGTAATAAGATGCATAATTCTCTGATACATAACCCTAAAACTCACCCATTCATAACCTTATATATGCCACACATAGGTTATGTATGGTGTGCATAGTGCTATGTGCGTAGCACATAGCGAGACCCATTTTGAAAAACCTTAGTTTTCATCAAAATGCCTTGATAAATGCATTCAAACCTAAGCCTAGCATTAGCCTAGCACCTAATTCAAATCTTACATTGGCCTAAACACGATAAAAACAAGCCTAAACTCAAATTCCAAAGAAATCATAAAATCAAGCCGAGACACAAAAAACTCACCTTCTCGGGAGGAGCTCGGGACCTGTGGGAATCTATAGCAAATGTCTCTACAATCGTATCACCAAAATGAGCCTCAAAGTAAGCATCATGAGTCATATACTCAGTTAAGGCATAGCTCAGGATCGATTCTAGGTCCTGGGGGGTCGGTTGCATCTTAATTCCAACCATTCTTGAAGAAATGAAAGAGTTTTAGGTATTTAAAGTTGAGAGAAAATTGATTTAGAGGGAGGAAACAAACTGAATTTTTGGATCGAAGCCTTGGAATTTAAAATTTTAAAGGGATATGTGCAGCATGTAGCATGACGCACTTTGCATGTAGCAAATTTTACTAACATGTGCCGACCTCTATGGGGACTTTCTAACGTGTGCTTAGGTCCTACTAAGATGCAAACATGGAATTAGGCCTCCCGTAAAAATTTCTAACATCAAGATTAATTTTCATAACCTATAACGTCTGAAAAATCCAGAAAATCAGTCAAAATGTAGTAAACTGATACTCAAAAATTTAGGTATTTTTTCTAAACCATTTAAATCCTAATTTCACTGACAAATTACTTTTTTAGGTCTAGCGTAGACAGGAAATTGATCCAGCAGATGATCAGAATTAGTCAAACCTTTGACTTATGGTCAAGCCATTGACTAGATAATGTTGCATTCTGACAGAGGATCCCAAATGCAGACTTTAGAGATGTTTGACACTTATTTGATGGCACGAGAATTGATCTAACAGTTGATCACCCTGACCCAGCAGACGGTCACCTTTGGTTCTGCAGTTAACCACTCAATCCAGTAGAGATCACAGAATCAAGCCCTTGATTCCTAAACCCTAGCTGTAAGCATTTGAATGCTGACATCAAATGATTTTGAGCCTTGCAGTAAAGCCATCAATCTCACAGTGACCACCAATTAGCCTTGATCATCTAGCCTAAATGACGGGCTCTCAATGACTGGATTAGGATTATTATTGGTCAAAACCATTGACTAGAAAATGTCAAGCCCCAGTAGAGGCTCCCAAATGCCATTTTGGAGATATTCGACATTTATTTGATGGTACGAGCATCGACCTAGTAGAGAGTTACCCAGGTTTTGCAGTTGACCACCCGATCCAGCAGCGACCATAGAATCAAGCACTTGATTCCTAAACCCTATCAGTAGGGATCTGAATACTGATATCAAATGATTTTAAGCCTTATAGCAAAGCCATTAGTCTCACCAAAGATCACAGATCAGCATTGATCACCTATCCCAAACACCGGGCTCCTAGTGATAGCATTGGGAGTAAGCCTCAACATAAGCAGTAGATTAGCATTGATCCTCCAGCTCGAGCATCGAGCTCTTAGTGGTAGAATTGGGATATAAGCCTTAGTATAAGCACCAAATCAGCATTGATCACCTAGCCCAAGCATCAGGCTCCCAGTTGCAGAATAAAATTGCAAGCCTCAACGTGAGCACTCTGCAAGCCTCAACATGAGCACCCTACAAGCCTCAGTACGAGCACCCTACAAGCCTCAGCACAAGTATCACGCAAACCTCAACATGAGCATCAGACCTCAATACGGGCATCGATCAGGTACATTTCTTACTTTTGATGAGAAGTTATATTATGATCAGATCCCATTTTAACGACTTACGCCTGTGTCGCCTTAAAATGGTCCTGATCAGGGGGTAAACTGTTGACCTTGAGTTCTTACCTGTGCACTGTAATTTTAAATTTTAATCCATTCGGCTTGGTACAGGTCCCTGATATCAATCCCGGTTTGTATACATGCCTTTTAGCTTCCTTTAAGTGTTCAGGGCATGCAGAGCATGCTACATTTTGCTCATGGAAGGCAGAGCGCATAGCATACAAAACGGAACATGCTGAGTGCATAACACTATGCATGTAGCATGTAGCAAGAAAAGACATTTGGTGGGGTTCACTTTCTAGGCTAAATCTGATGTGCTCACATAGCACAACATCTTAGAATGTCAAATAATGCTTATTTGACATACGGAGCGCATCCCATTTTGCTCATACAAGGCGGAGCGCATAACATGCAAAATGATATATACGTAACATGTAGCACCATGTGCTGCACATATAGTGAAAAAAGACGTTTGGTCAAGAGCCATCTCAGGACCAAATCTAAGATGCGCCATATTACACAATGTCTTAGAATATAAAATGACTTTTTTTGAACATACGGTGCACATCCCGATGCAGCTATAGCGGGCCCCATATGATAGGTTAAAACACTATGTGCGTAGCATGTAGCACTACATGCTATGCACATAGCACTACATGCTATGCACATAGCACTATATGCCATGCACATAGCCTAAAAATTTTAAAATCCCATATTGCTAATGTGATTTCCCAAACCCTAACACCTTCCACTATAAATATAAGCCTTGGGTTCATGGAAAATGGTTTGAAAATTGCCTAAAAACAACCAAACTCTACCAAAATTCATAATCCACTTAATTAAACACTTAATTAAGTAATTTTTAAGGATTTAGAGGCTAATTAACACTAATTAGGCTCCTAAACATGTTTAGAAAGCAAGATCTTGAAGAGAAACCTACTGTGGTGAGTTAAAAAGCCATTTTCTCTCTATTTTCTTCTTACTTTTGCTTAGATCTATGAATTTTACATTGTTTGATTGATGATTGGCCGCAATCATGCTTGTTTATTAATTGTTAATGCCTATTTGTAATCAAAATAATATGTTTTTACCTTTGATCTGCCTAGATCTAAGTTAGATCTTATGTTTTTGCCAAAAATCATGATTTTCCTTTTGTTTCCTATGCTATATATGCCACATATACACCAATGTTCACCATACCTAGCCTATGTGTGGCGCACATAGGCCTATATGCTATGCATATAAGTCTTTGATTTTCCAGAAAATCAAGCTTTACTTCTATTTTTGCTCATTTCTTCTTCCGATCTGATGATTCTAGCAACATTAATGACTTTTCCATAGTTTTAATGTTCTAGATCTATCAAATATTGTCCAGATCTAATTAATTTTAGCCTTGAAATTAATTTTTCAAGTTAAATGCTCATTTACTTGATGGATTTGCGATTTAATCACTCGTTCATGCTCAAAATGATGTGCTATCTTCATTAAAGTTGTTGGAAATTATCTGTAGATCATATTTGTGCTAATAAATTTGATTTTCTTACAGATTTGCTTGCTATGTATACGGAGCACATTTCATGTCACCTACATGAAATAGGGCACACGACATTATTTGCCAAAAAAGGATGTTTGGTGGGGCCTATGTGTTGGTGGGGCCCGTATGTGGATGCTTATTTGACATATGGTGCACATCCCGTTTTGCCCGAGTAAGGCGAAATGAATAGGGGTAAAATGCTATATACGTAGCATATCACACTATATACGCATGCATATAGTGAAAAAAGACATTTGGTCGGGAGCCTTCTCGGGATCAAATCAGATGTATGCCACATTACACAATGTTTTAACACATAAAATGATGCTTCTTGGGCATGGGGCGCACATCCCGATGCAACCACAGTGGGCCTCACGTGATGGGTTAAAGGTAATGTGCTACGCACATAGCACTATATGTGTGTGCACATAGGCTATGTGTAGCGTACATAACACTATATGTGGCACACATAGCCTAAAAATTTTCAAATTTTGGATTGAAAATTACATTTTTACCAAACCCTAATTTTCCCTATAAATATAAGGTTAGGGGTTTATGAAAAATCACTCTGGAATTTGCCAAAAACAGGCCAAACTCTGCTAAAATTACTCCTCAAAAATTAATTAATCTGCTAGGATTTTAGAGACCAAACAAGCACTAGTTAGGCCCTTAATCACATTTGGAAGCAAGATCTAAAAGAGAAACCTACTGCCAAAAGGTAATTTCTTCCTTTTCTTCTATTTTCTTCCTGATTTTGCTAAAAACCATCTATTTTTGGCTTGATTTTGTATTGATTGGCTTCAATCATGTTTTTTTTGTTGTTAATGCTATTTTACAACTAAAACTACGCAAATCTAGCTTTGATCTATTTAGATCCGGGTTAGATTTTGCATTTTTGCAAAAATCCTTCATTTTGATACTATTTTCCGGGGAATGTGCTACGCACATAGCCCTATGTGCACCACACACAGCCTATATGTGGCATACATAGGCCTATGTACTACACACATAGGCTCCAGATTTTACAGAAAATTAAAATTTCCCCTGTTTTTACTCATTTTCTTCCCCGATCTGATGAATCTAGCTTCATCAGAGGCTTTTCATGTCACGTCTTTTGGCTGCGTAACATGCTCCTGTCAAATGATTACCAATTCCCATTAAGAAAATTAATAATCATCCAACAAGGGATTCCATACATTCATACTAAAAGCGGTAAATTTTTTTTTTATATATCAGATAACAAATCTATCTCATTTAAATCCCTGGTTCTATAAACAATTTTTATTTCATACAAACCATATTTGGACTAAATATTTATTCTTCATACTAAATTTTAATAATTAAATGACATTATTTAAATAAACTTAATTACCATCATTTTAGAATATCATACAAATTTTACCTTGCACTTAAATGAAACTATTACTAATAGTTATTTAATGATTCTAATATTATGTATTTAAATATAACTTATCTTTATAAATTAAATTAATAAATAATAAACATCATATCTTATTTAAAATCAATTGCTTAAATAATATCATTTTTTTATATTCTAATAATCGAAACAACTTCTTAAAATTCAAAATTCTAAAATAACTAAATTTTAAATAATCAATACATATAGATTAAAATATGACTATATAAGAAAATTTATTTAAATAAATAAATCTATTTCTTAAAAACCAACTTAATATAAATATATATATATCACCTCATCATTTTTTTGTAGTCAAAATATTGATATATTTTTAAACCTCTAAATTTTCAAAATCATATGAATCAATAAAAATATGATTATACTTCCTTACATAAATGATATTTCAATAAATCTATTACATATATAGTTACTTAATAATATCAAAAACAAACTTAAATAAAGAAATAAATAAATTTTCTTAAATGTTATCTCATCATTTTCGTCTTCTAATATTTTGAAACTTATAGAAAATATATCTTATCTCAAACAAAATTAAATTGATAAACATATTAATAAACATCATGTCTTTTATTAAAGCCAATTTATAATATAATATAAATCATAAATATTAATTTCTAAATTAATTAAAATAATTTCTTAAAACTCAATATTCTTGAAATAATTTAACTTTCTTGGTAAATAGCCATTAAATATATATATATATATATAT